>LPNX010671101.1:127125-216521 GCA_001517045.1 Pseudotsuga menziesii
TAGATCCAGCAGTGATGATCCAGATCGAGTGATGATCCAGATCCTATCCAGAGAGATGATCGAGATCGAGTGATGATCCAGATCCAGTCCAGTGATGATGATCTAGATCCTGTGATGATGTCCTATGATGATCCAGATTGAGAGATGATCCAGATCCAGACGACTTGAAGATGAAGATGACTTGATGACAGAGATGACTTGAAGACGAACATGATCCAGTGATACAAAGAAGAAGACCAGTGCTGAAAATTGTGTCGAAAGAATACCTTCCTAGTTAAGAGGGAGTGTTGATGTATATGTAACTTCGGAATGTATTCTTCTATATATTTCATATATTGTAACCCGATGTTTATTCCGGGATGTTTCTATTATGTATTTGAGTCATGTGGTCATGCCCCGATGTTCCAATCGGGAGGATTAATAATGTAAACAAGTCATATCAAGTCATTAGGTAAGTGCCCACAGTTTAGGGGCACTTGAGTTATTATACACTAATTAATGTGTAGGCTTGAGTAGTAATTATTAGGTTGAGTGCACTTCAAGTCAACGGAAGAATATAAATAGAGAGTGAGAGTCTCTCTATTTATCACTTGTGACTTAGCTCTCTTGCTCTCTCAAGTGTGGCGCACTTTTGGAGAAGGAAATTCTTTGGCTTGACAGAAGACAGAAGGCTGCTATTGTGTTGGGAGGTCATCTTACTGTTTTGGGATCACATCTTGTGGTGATACTATCTTAGAGGAAGTTTAGGGGTTTTCTCCATTTATGGTTTCCCCTCCTAAAATCTTTGTGTCTCTTGTCCCTTGTGATGTGCTTATGTGATTGATGTGCTTGTTATTCTCTCAGTGAAAAGATATTATCATAATGCTAGCATAAATGTTGAAAAACTAACAATAAATTCACATCGAAGCTCAGTTTTACAACCTTTGTATACTTCGACTAATACAGACTCATTTACAGATTCACCACTATCAGGAAAACTATTAGGCAAATTAAGGAATCAAAAAATATTTTTTGCATCAATCTTACATAATATCTTGGATGTGGAATGACTCATAATGACTCTCTAAGAGGGTGAATAATTACTTGCACACCATTCAGCAAATTCAGGAAGCGGTAAAGTTTGTTCAATGGCGAAGTAATATAGAAAAGACTTGCAGACATTTAAAACGTCATTCCCCTGTAAACTATATTGCCACATTCTTTCTTTAGAAACTGATACATTTCTGACTGATAGAACAAGGTCATACACATTTCTGTCCCTATCAACCATGAATTCCTCTCTTTCATCCAAAATTCGGTTAAGAACTTCTAACCCCTGCTCTCTCTCCATAACATATAATGGCGGTAATTCTCTAAACAGAGGTCAAGTATTCAAAGCTTACCTGTGACTGTAACTATATACAAGTAAGGTTGACTATGAAAGGATGGCAGGATGTCTCCTTCACTCGTCCCTAGCATGCAAAATAAAATGATTTTTTTAAAATAAGTCAACTTCACCCTTATATAATGGTTTATTCTGGAGGCTCCACTAAGCGGTTTTACTTTAACCACTTTTCTTTGCGGAATACACTATGAACTACCACATGTATCATGGTTTTTATTCCACTACCACTTTTCCATTTCAATCACCATGAAACTTCATCCTTCGGAACCACTAACAACCGTTGATGGATCTTCGCTTTTCGTTTAAGCCGTTAGATTTAAACTGCATGTACACATTCTGCTGGTCCTTTTTTTTTTAAACATGCATCTTTATAAAGCAGAGTCTTTGCCAACCGTATATTTCACCCGCTTGGTTTCATAGTCATCAATCCTCATGTTTCGTTAACCACATCCACTTTTCTTTATCTCCGGCATATCTCCATAGAGAGGATCTATTCTAAACCATATATTTTAGCCTCTTTTATTCTAAATCGTCAAATTACGAACCAATTTAGCCTTTATATGCCATAATATAATAGATTCACATTATTAATCTTATCCAAAGTTCATGTAACCTTTATTTTTTCTCCACCATGTTTGTTTTACAACTGTTCAAAATAGAGGTGATAACAGCTCGATAAAATTTTGGATCTATTTGTAAGCACTGCAGGAGGCAGCAGTAAAAATTTCAAGGTTATCTAGTGAAGCCATGCCAAAATATCAAAGGATTGTGTAGTTCGAAATTGGACAACATACTATTCACGCTCAAGTGCGACAGGACGTAGATAGGAAATGGTTATCGATGCAGTACAAGGTATCTAATACAGAACTAGAGGCAATTATTAATGATTGTCTTGCATAATGACGAGAACCAGTCAGTGTAGATGAAGTTTCGAAGGGGACCCCAACAGATGCACCTAATGATCCCATGTGCAAAGATGAACAAATGAGTCACTATGAATTTGATGAAGAATCACCGAAAAAGACACCTACTAACCCGGAAGCACAACGCATATTCACTGAGCTAAGAAAAAAGAGGAAAATGGATCAGTATGTGGTTAGTAGAATCATGTCAGCAATGGAAACATGCTTGAACTGTCTTTTCAAGGCCGTTAATGATGCAAGCGATGCGGCAGCAAAGGAAATTAAGAAATCGACACAAGATGGATTTGTTGGGGTAAGCACAAAACTAGATTCTTTGTATAATGTTGTTTTAAAGAGAGCACCATAGGAAAGAGAGACGATGCAGGAGCTAGCGTCAATCAGCACTGAGCTGCAGGTTAGGAATGTTCAAATTCCTTCAACTGCGATTGACATTGGAAGAGAGGATGTGAATACCTCCCTGCACCAGTTGCAAGACATATCACTGGATATCAATGTGCTATCTGCACAGATGTTGGTACACTTCCAGCGAGTTTCCAACCAAGAGTTGGTAGACATAAATAAATACATCAACGATCGGTACTTGCAGTCACAAGAAAAAAGAGTATCAAGCACAACAATAGGTTGCTAAATTGAAGCAAGCAAAGGAGAAGTTGATGGAAGAGAAATAACATGAAGTCGAAGTGCTCAAGAAATCCCAAGAGGAGTTGCAAGTAAAGATTGTCGAGGAGATGACAGAGCTGAAGAAGGAAACAAATTGCCTCATTTTTTAAAAGGCATGTCTTTTTGATGGCCATGTCGATTTGGAAGCGGCAGTTGCAGATTCTGGTCAGCATGTCAAGGAGAGCACCGCGGAACTGGATGCGGTGGCCAGATAAAATTGAATTGGGGCTGTTATTATTGCTAGGAATTTTGTACAAGTGTTTTGAAAAGACTGAGGAAGATCAGATTAGCTGAAGCTCTTCCCTAGTGGAGTTGCTAGATTTGTTGCTAGGAATTTTGTTGCACCTTCTGTGGACAGAAGTTATTCCTCTGGTCTAAATGGTTTAGATCCATAACAAATGGTTCACAATAAGGTTTGAATACTTTCCCTAGAGACTATAGACACCTAGAATACAATCTTTGATGGAGTGATATGGTCATTCTCTTATGACAAAAGGTCTTCGAGGAAATACCTACATAAACACATCAAACACATGAGATCAAAGATACCAAAACATTATCTATAGATCTATGTTAGTGACTAAGGAATCTGACAATAACATGCAAGATTATAACATAATAAATGTATGGGAATGGAACCAACTTTACATTAATAAAATAAAGAAAGAGTTTACAACCTATGCCTTAGTGTTGATATGCTCTCTCACAAAACCAACATCTTGTCCCCTAGAGCTCCAACTTGCTCCCTCAAGCTCTTTTGAATGACTTAGGCCAGAATATCAAAGAAACAACATAACATTACTCTCTCCTCAACTATGGGAATCAATCTTGCTTTTATAAGCTTGAAATGGATAGGGATGGTTGAGAAATTGATGGGTGAGGTGGCTAGGAGATCCTACAAGGATAGATCTCAAGCCCAAATGACCCTAGTGATTATGGATAAGGGTGCCATGAAGCATTCTTTCAAGCAGCTTCATGAGAACCTATCTTTTTCACTTTTTACCAAGGGCACCGCTCTTTGTTCACCATGAGAGAGAGATTCTAGGAAGAACTGTGCCTTGCTTAAAGGGTAAAGGTGGTGCCACCGATTACTGCCAACGCATTATAGGTGGTGCTGAAGAAGGTACTGATTTTCGAATAAAGGGTAGAAGCAGTGCTGGATTTTCATATACAAATTTTATGTCTAGACCAATGTTCTTGGCTTCACAATTTGGGATTGACGGAAACACTGAAGTTTGGGATCTTATCACATGCTGATGACGAGATTTAGGTATAACAGTTATTGTGCAATTGCAGAGTGCGAACAACATTTTGGAGGCTTTATTGCACCTACCCAAACCCTCATAACAAATAGCAGCGAGGAAGGGCGAGATAGAAGAGATGGAAACACAACTTGACAAGTTAGAAAAGGATGCAAAGAAAGTGACGGATGCGACTACGTAGTTTTGGGGTAGAGTAGTGCTGAATGAGTAGCTGAAGCAACTGATAGCATAGTTGTAAGAAGTGGATGGGAAGCTGGGGACCCTGAAGATGTCGCTGAAACTGATTCCATTTATGATGCAGATCACCAAGGTAGCAGAACTAAAGAAGATGCAGCAACAGGTAGTGAAGGTAAGAGAAAGGTAGTAGTGACGTAGTGCATAGTAAGATGAGTTCCAAGAGCTCGGAGTGCAACTATCGGTGAATGCGGTTGCTGTGCTCCAGGCAGCACAAGAAGGCAAGAAAGAGATCAATGAAAAGTTGTTTGAGAATTCCATCACCCACGAACTGACGAAAATCCAGGAGATCTCTAAAATGATCAGAGGACAGGTTAAAGAAATTACTCAGCAATATGAAGATTTCAAGATCAAGATCAACAAGTACACCATGGCCATCTAGCGTGGCTTGAGGGAGAGCTATGAGATTTTGTTGGGGGCCTATTGGAAAGGGGTTTTGGATACATTAGTTGTGCATCATCGTAGATGTTGTGCAAGCTCAAAGACACCGCACAAGTGGAAGATGGCGTGTAAGACATAAATTGAATATTTTATGTAATTTTGTGTCACTTTTTGTAGTTTTGGACTATATTTTGTGGATATTGGTCATCATTTTGTAAAATCGGTTAAGAATTAGTTAGAAGTTGTCTAGGTGGACCGAGTATGTAAAGGCTCAAGCCTATAAATAGATGTTGAATCGCAAGTATTAGATATCTTTTTCATAGGAAAAGAATCAGAGCTTAGTGAAGAATATCATTGATCTTACTTAGATCTATCGATATGTGAACTGTGATTTTTTAGTAGAAGTAATATGACAAAGCGGCAGTTGATCTGAATCACTATGTCTTTCTCTTTTACTGATATGTTGATTTCTATGACTCTATGATGAATGTTATGTGAATGTGCAATATGAATCTATGATGTGATGTTTCCCTATTCTACATGATGATATTATGTTATATATGTTTGTGCATCAAAATGTTTACTACAATTTGGGTTGAATGATGTAATCTCATGAAGAGCTACAATGAAATATTTTGTTAATGCTTAAGTAAATGGTCAGATATTTTAATGTTGCACCAAGATATTAAGTTGATGTCATATTTTCTTATCCTATTCTATGAAAACTTGGTTCCGTCATCTCTCCCTCTAACATCTTGGGTGAGACCTCATCCGCTCTACAGGTGTTGTTGGAAAAGGTAAAACCTATCTGGGTAGGTACTTATGGAGATCGCGGTGTTTTGGCTATCAACAGAGTCGAAACTCTTGTCGACTGGGTTTTGTTGGCTGGGTTTGTGTCAACACAAGGAGAGCGTCACAACCTCTTAGATTGGTACATTCAGACCTGATTAGTACTCTACCTACTCCCTCATGTGGCAGATCAAGGTATGTACTCACATTCATTGATGACTACTCGATATTTTGCTGGGTGTACTTCCTTAAATTGAAATTTGAATTTTTTGAGAAATTGAAGATTTGAAAGGCCTTAGTAGAGAATCAAAGTGGGCATAGGATAAAAATACTTAGGACTGATAATGGGAAGGATTATGTCAACATAAATATGCATAAAATTTGTGAGTAATGTGGCATTCAAATGCAACATTCAACTCCCTACACACCACAACAAAATGGTGTGGCAAAGAGGAAAAATAGATATCCCGAGGACATGACCACATGCATGATTGAGGAAAGGGATCTAAGTCCCAAGATAAGGGATGAGGATATTAATTTTTCTGCACATATATAGAACAGGGAATTTGACAAATCAATCAAAGTAAAAACTCCCTATGAGGCATGGTTTGGCCATAAACCAAATGTCTCAAATTTCAGGATTTTTCGATCAAGAGCATGGGCTCAAATTCCTTCTGAAAAGAGGAAGGCCTTGCAGCCACAAAGTAAGGAGTGCTTCATGGTTGGTTATGGTGAAGATAAAAAAGGTTACAAACTATTTGACACATACAAACTCAATAATTTCATTGATAGGAGTGTGCAATTCGAAGAGGAACCAATACAATATTTTGAGCTTGCACCGGGGGAATGCTCTTCTCCCCAACAAATTGATGAAGTAAGTGATGAATCATGCTTTGTATTTTCTGATATTTCTGATAATGATATGGTTGTAGATGACATTTCTATAGATGATTCACTGTCATTTCCCAAGTGGGATGAAAAAATCATACAAGCTGCAGGGGAATTGGAAGGCAATCCCTAAGAGCCTAGGAAGACTAGATCTCAATCTAACAATGCTTCCTTTGAAAGTGAAATTTCTCTTGGTGAGCACTATTATATTCTGATTGGATCTGATCCACAGTCATATTATCAATCTTTTAATGACCCAATATGGAAATCACCAATGGAATAATAATTCCATTCTCTCCAAGAGAATGAAACATGGGAATTGTTTCCCCTTCCTCCCAAGAGGAAGCTTGTTCAGTGCAAGTGGATATTTCAAACCAAACCTCCTGCTGATGGTTCATATGTGAAATAGAAATATATATTAGTTGATAAGGGATAATCTCAATTCCATGGTGTGGACTACACTAAAGCCTTTGCACCGGTTGCAAATATGGATTCCTTAAGACCAGTTCTAGCAATTGCAGCTAGTAAGGGTTGGCAAGTGCATCATATGGATGTCAAGGGTGCATTATTACATGGTGCGCTATAAGAGGAGATCTACATGAAATCAAATGAAGGTTTACAATAGGATACTTCACTTGTTTTCAGGTTGAATAAATCACTATGTGGACTCAAGAAAGCCCCCAGGGCTTAGTATGCAAAAATGGATGCTTTCTTGCTCTCAATTGGTTTCATTAGATGCAAATCTGATCCAAATGTATATTTGCAGAAAATTGATGGTATATTGTAGGTTATATTTCTATATTTATATGAACTCTTGATTACAGGGAGCTGCAACATTTCAATTGGTTCAATTAAGGCATCTCTACATAGTGAATTTTCCATGACATATCTAGGATTGCTAAGGCAATTTTTGGGCTTGGAAATATAGCAATCTAAAAGAGGCATCATACTCAGTCAACCAAAGTATGCTTCAGATATGATAAATAATTTTAACATGGCTGATTTTAAGGCATCCAAGTTCCCTTTCCTTTATGGCATTAAACTAGGTGAATTTGGCAATTCTCCTTTGGTAGATTGTACACTATACATGCAGGTAGTTGGTAGTTTGTTGTACCTTACACATACAAGACCTTATTTGTATTATGTTGTAAGTGTTGTAGAAAGACATATGCACCAGCCACATGAGCTCCATTGGAAGGAATCCAAAATAATTCTCCAATATGTCCAAGGAATAAATAATTTCAGGTTGCACTATGAAGCTAGATCTTCACTTCAAACTAGTTGGATTTTCTTATTGAGATTGGGTTGGAGATCCCACTAACAGAAAATAAAATTTGGGTTTTATTTTCATGCTTACCTAATTTCCTATTTTTGGGTCTATAAAGAAACATCATACCATTTCTCTTTCTTCAGCAGAGGCCGAGTACAGGTAAACAATGAATGCAGCCACACAGTGTATTTGGTTGCAAGGAATTCTTCAGGAATTTGGTGTTGCTATTTATTCTACTACCAGCATTTAGGTGGAAAATAAAAGTGCCATAAAGATATCCATTGATACATTTTATAGGAAGATAAAAAATCATAGTGAGATCCATATGCACTACATCTAGGGCCTATTGCATGACGTAGCGATTTCCTTGCAGTATTACCCATCCACCAAGCAAACTGTCGACATTTTCACCAAGATTTTCACTAAGAAGACCTTTACTCACTTGAGATATTTTATTGAAGTGAGTGATGGCTGGTGATTGCTGATATTTTTTTGCAGGTTTCATCCCCATTTCCATTATTTACTGAAGTTTTTGTCCCATGTTTTTTTCCTTCGTTTCCTCACTTCATATGGACAAATAAAAATGTTGTTATGTATTGAGGTGACTTGAGCCTTTGTTGCCAAGGCCTATGAATTTATTTTATGAGTTGTACCAAGTTTTTGGTTAAGGGAGGGTGTTAAGACAGTAATAAAACCCATTAGTACCTTATTCTAAGTCCCTAGTCAATTTTATTACATTTTTGCATTAATACACTATGGTTTGGACTTAGGTAGCTTAATTGGGCATAAAAAATAGTAAAATTGGAGATTTCACACCTATATGAGTATTATAGCTAATTAACACCTACACATGTGCACCCTCATCATTGTTGTTGCACCTCCATTCATTGAATGTGGACATTATGGTTGACTAGGAGCGCTAGAGGTGGATTTTGTCCAATTTTGGACTGTTTTGGAGCATTTAATGCCACCTAGGGCCTCTCACTCACCTTATTTTGAACACCAATGCATTCCAAGGAGTCATGATTTCTCCAGTTCACTTCATCCATGTCCATACAACTATTATTGTCCATTTGGGCTGAGTTGGAGTGAGTTTGACCCACCTAGGGGGGATTGAGGCCAATTTGGCCAATTTCATATGTACAATCATTTTGGGATTCATAAGCCTTAGGAACCACTTAAGATGTAATATAAACCTGTTACTAACATATTCACATGTTATACAGTCAAATAATATCCATTTTTAGTTCACATTGCATGTGTAAAATTATTCTCTTTTAATGGTTTTTTGTTGGTTTTGCATGAAATTCGATTTGAGAGTTTCTCTAAGGATCCTAGATCTTGTTGTAGATCGAATTTATCATAGAATAAATGAGTCCCATAATCTAGGGGGACCATTTAAGGTAGTCATTACAATTTCTCCTTAGTCGACATTATCTTCAACCGCTTCAAGTTGTTCTTTGATTTGAGCAACCCTTGTGAAGTGAGACTTTATAGTCTCAGAGTTCTGTATTGTTAGAGAAATAATACACTTTAGTACCATGTTCATACACCTAGTTTAAATTTTCATATGTATTTTACTTATGTCATATGGTCTAACTTAGGTTATACTTATCAATCTTAGTATATTAGGTGATTTATGGCTCATTTACTCATAGTTGAGGCACTCCATTTTGATTCTCTTTAGATTTGTGGCACTCTAGTTTGGTCATTCTATCAACCCAAGCACCCTCATTGATGACAAGTCTTCCTTGGTACATTCCCCATCCCTTAAAACATGGAAGTTGTTTGACTAAGGGTGCTAGTGCATGTATCTAGTGGTTTTGGACTCTCTTTCAGAATTTATTACATCATAGAGACTCTTCCACTCATCCATGTGCTCTCCCATGCCTTCATTTATGATCTATCATGCTACATCCATGTTCACACTAGCATTTGCGACTGTTTGGTATGGTTAGGGCACTTATTGCTCCACCTAGGGGGGTTTAGGGGTCAAATCCTATCCTGACACTTGTATGCATCGAAATGGCCTCAAAGGGCTCATAAATTTTCCCCATTATATTATAAGTGTGTACCATGCATATCTACAACTTGTACACTACTAGAAAGATTAGTTATTGGCACCTTCTATGTGTGTTATTTTGTTCTCTTTTACTATTTTCTTGCATAATTTCTGAACAAATTAGATTGTGAATATTTCCTCAGCTCCTAGGTCTCACTATGAATCAATTCTCACATTGTATTAGATATTTTTGTAGATGTAAATCAAAACCAGATTGTTTGAGTTTCTATTTAGGGCATTTTTCCAGAAAATTTGAGTGTTTGCATTCCAAGTACAACAGTGTTTTTGTCACACAGTGCGCAAGAAGAATGGATAAGACTCATATATTTCTCACTCCATTAAACTATTTTGAATGGAAGTTTGGAATGGTGATTCAGATGAGGTCAAAAGGCCTCTATAGAGTCACCATGGGAACTGAGACCGAGCCCAACTCTGCTATGGAGAAATTGAAGTACTTCAATAGACTTGATGATAAATTTGATATTCTTTGTCTCATCATTACAAGAGACATTATATTCCATGTATACAATATTGGAACACCCAATGAAGTTTTGCTCAATCCTAACTCACTATCTTGGAAGACTGATGAGATGAGAGGCCACTAGCTCGAAAATGAGCTAATCTCATTGAATCCAGCTCACTATGAGACAATCAAAGACTTCTTCACCAAGTTCAAATCGTTGGTTCTTTAGATGAAACAATGTGTCATAGAGAATAAATATAATCATATCATATTTTCTATCCTTTCTAATCTATGATATGATTATTCCATGTTTGCTTCAACATTCCACTCAAGCAAGCTCATAGCTAGAAATTGGAGGATGCTTGGATAGAATACTTCTTGGAGTCACTAGCTAAGGAGAAAGACAAGTTAGTGAAAATGGGTACCATAAAATCCACCAAGGATAAATCCCTTGCTGATGGTGTGTAAAATCAATCTAGATGCAATAATAAATTCAAGGACTCAAAGCAACAAAGAGTAAAGGAAAAGAAGCATTCAGATATAGAAAGCTCCAATACAACTAATGATGATTCAAAAGCTAAGAGAATAAAGAGTAAGAGAGAGAAGCCCACATGTGGTTATTGCAAAGGTTCACATCATGAGATATATTTATTCATAAAGAATATGGACATCATGACCTATCTCCTTGTAGAGAACAATATTGATGTTCCAGATTTTGCAAGAAGAGGGGAGTGCAAGCTCTGTTTGAAGCAAGAAGATGGTAATCAATTACATAATTTGTGTGCTTGGGGGAAACCCATTTCTCATATCTCTATTTCATATGTCTTTGCTTCTGATTTACAATATGCTATATATGAATCTGAAACTTGCATCCCTTCCTTGGAAGAAACCCCAAATAGTTCACCAAAGTTTCCTCCAAAAACTAGTCATTTTTCACTAGTTTCTGATGTGCCTTCTGAAATATATTTAGCACTCCATTCATATCCTTCGTATTTAGATTCTAAAGGTGATATACAAGATTATATACATCTTATTACAGTCATGGACTCATTTCCCCAACCATTTGATGCCCAAAATACCCGACAACACTCAAGTTTACTAGTTGGAAAATCTCAGAATTACCTAGTTTCTAATGCTATGTCACTTGTGCATGTTGCTTTTATGTGTTGTATGTCATTCATTGGTTGGACAGCCATAGAATTGGCCTTTATGGGACTATTGTTCCATGTGGCTGGACATGATATCACCACCTATGGATCTATGTTCAAGTCTCTATACCCTCCAGGTTCGCTCAATTGTCAGTGTGATCCAGTTTCCCACTCTTCTCCCACTATGGACCCATTCTCTCATCAAGACACCATACCTTTGATATTTTCTATTGATTATGAAATATATTTCGATATTTCAGATCGTCGTGATATTTTTTACGTAGTTATGAAGGTGCTTCATCAAATTGGGAATAAGTTTCATGATTTAATTCATGATATGACAAGTACACATGAGCCAAATTTTGTTGAATCCTTTGATGTTATTTGGGAAAGACTTTGTAGAGATATATTTTCCATTATTGATTATGCTTCTAGATCAGAGTATGCTTTCAGAAAAATACATCCTTATGATGCTCCTCCGTCAGCAAAGGATGACCATCAAGGGGCCTCTCCACATGTTCTTTGTCTACAACACATTGATGCACTGATGCATGATCTCGGCATCCACAACATCTTCACCAAGTCCATCACAAATAATTTGTTCTTTCAGCTCACTCAAGTGAATAAGAATAATTGTTGAATAATTTTTTGATCATCTATGTCATGTCCATTCTTGAGGGAGGATTTTCCCCATGAGGTGTTTCCTCTTTCCTCATTTTACATGGACATATAAATTTTTGTTGTTGTAAGAGGTGACTTGAGCCTTAGTTACCAATGCCTCAATAATAATTTTGGTATAATATGTACTAAGTTAGTATTAAGGGAGGGATTTAGTGAAATAATCCACCTTAGTACCATGGTCATACACCTAGGTGATATTTTCATTTGTCTTGTACTTATGTCATATGGTCAAACTTAGGTTATATTAATCAATATTGGTCTATGAGGTGATTTCTGGCTCTTTACTCACAGTTGAGGCACTCCACTTTGATCATCCTGACAGTTGAGGCACTCTAGTTTGATCATTCTATCAACCTAGGTGCCCTCATTGATGATAGGTATTCCTTGGTGTGATCCCCATCCCTTAAAACATGGAAGCTTTTTGATAAAGGGTGCTAGTGCATGTATCTAGTGGTTTTGGAATCTCTTTGGGAATTTATTACTTCCTATAGACTCTCCCACTCACCCATGTTCTCTCCCATGCCTTCATTTATGATCCAACATGCTCCATCCATGTTCACACTAGCATTTGTAATTATTTGGTATGGTTAGGGAGATTATTTGTCCACATAGGGGGTTTAGGGATCAAATCCTAGCTTGACACTTGCATGCATCCATATGGCCTCTAAGGAATCATTAATTTTCCCCATTGTATTATAATTATTCACCATACATATCTACAAGTTGTACACAAATAGAAAGATCAATTTCTGTCACAATCTATGTGTAATATTTTGTTCCCTTTTACTATTTTCTTGCATATTTTGTGAATAAATTAGATTGTGAAGATTTCCTTAGCTCCTAAATCTCATTGCTAGGCAATTATCACATGTATCTTCACATTCTTCAACTGGTTCCTCAAATCCATCTTTTGTTTGATGTTCTTTCCTTCAAACGTCTTTGTCAAAGCATCATATACTTCCTCTGGTGTCTTGAATTGATGAACATGGGGGATGAGGTGATCCTTAATAGAATATGAAATGATTCCCTTGGAATTAGACATGATTTACTATCAGTAGTATTATCCTCACATCCCTTTGGTTATCGAACCTCCTTAGTGATGTACTGATACAAATCATTTTCTTCAAGGATTAGGGAGATTTTGTACTTCCATGATCGAAAGTTATCAACCCTCCAAGATTATCCTCAAGCTGAGTATGGTGAGTCATATTTTCAAATGAAAAACTCAAATGGAAATATAAAATATTTATATCTTATCGATTTGTGGTGTCTCACTTGGTTCCAGAGCTGATTGACCTAGGGTTTATCAGAGAAACCCTAATTTTCCAAACTTGGAATTTTGGAATTCTATTTGGATAGAAATATGCGCCTCCTTGAGGTGATTTTCTCAGCAAGTTCACTTTCTAAATACTAAGGTGGGAAGCATATGAAACTTGAGCACTAATTTCTCCTGGTACTAGTGACATGGTCAAAAAGGAAACTTCTTCAAATCTAAAACTGCTTCCACCAAAAGATGCTCCCTACTGAGGCGAGTTAGTCTAGCCCTTTTTTATTGATGATATGTGGATATAACACCTTGAACTAGGAATCCCTAGTTTCTGCAGGTACATAGTGCCCTCTTTCAAAGAGGCTCTAATACCATGTTAGTTTTTCTAGATCTTATTAGCTCAATTGGGATATTTGTCTAAAAGAATAATAAGCACATCTAGATGCATAAGATATAACAGATACACAAGAGACAAATATTTTCATCATGGAAACCATAAAGGGGATAACCCTACAAAATTCCTCAAAATAGTACAGTCGAAAATACCGTGTCATAAGATTATCAATCCTAGTAATAAGAAGTACTCAACAACTATCTATATCTCTTCCCTTCTCTCTCTCTCTCTCTCTCTCTCTCTCTCTCTCTCTCATGGCAGCTTGAGTGAGTGTGAGGTGTGTATAATGAGGGATGGCACCTCCATATTTATACTAATCAAGTCACTAACATTTTACATGACTAGGTAAACCTGTTTTACTAATAGGAATGACTTCTCCTAGGGAGACTCCAAATACACATTACATGATGTCACACTGGGGACTATTTCCCTGACTTGCAATGGAGGTTGTACCTCAATGTATAGACACAATAAATACATCCTGCGCATAGGAAAAGACATCTCCAATGGGGGTACAACAACATAAAATGATAATATATATCAGAATATATTCCAAAGTTACAACTAAATCAACAGTTTGTACACTTTAAATAAGTATGGATCCTTAAAAATTTTGTTGTTCACACTTTTGGTTTGCAGTGCCATGCTCAAAGAACTGAACAAAACCAATAAACAAGGCATAACCAATTTGAATCCCATGCTATGATTCGACTTTATTAAAACATTTAAAAAAATTATATTACCATTATGATTTACTAATTGATGTATAGGTAGGTAGGACATAACTTTTGTAGAACATAATTCCCAAATACATCTATTATGAGAATCATATATATACATACAAGCAATTGCATGTTCTTTGATTTATGAATTCACATAAAACACGATTTACATAATCTAAAAGAATTTTATCCAAACATACATTGAATCCACATCCATTATGCCAAATAAACTCTTCACGATACAAATCTAACAAACCATGAGTTGACTATTTGCAAACCAAATGTTCATGATTTCAATTACCCAACAAACGTTCCAACCACAACAACAAAAAAAGTGGACTTAAATGATGTTGGTACAAAGATTAAACAAATTATAACAGATGTCCAATGATTTAACTGTCAACCCGTAGAGAGTGTAAACTTGTGAGGTACATACAAAATATATGCAGGGGCAGAGTGTCACTGAACTTAATCTGTCACTGAAATTGAATCTAAGTTATGAAAATAGGAAATGATATAAAAATAGATCTAATTGTAGAAAACAAGAAATTGAATAAATTAACTTCGTAAATAAGAATTGAAATTGCATGAAATAAAGTGGTATAAAGCAATTAACAATAACTTGTGAGCTCACATAAAATCAATAAATTCATAAGCAAGACATAACTGAAAATCTACATTAATAATTCATAGAAATAAATTATGAAAATCTATATTAACAGAAGAGAATCAAGGGATGTGCATCAAAGAATCATCTCCATTACATAACCATCAAAAACCTATTCTATGACTAACTCTAAACTATTCTCGACTTCTAAACGACTAGAGAGATCTCTAACCAAAATGATGAGAGAGCCCTCCTATTTATACATAAATTCAAGAGTGACTGATCATAATTATAGATCCATTATTCCCTCAACTTATCCCTCAAAATCCTCAACAAATTTACAACTCATCCCTTCAAATACTCAAGAAATATTGGATGAGATATTCTCTTCACATGTCCATGATCTTCTCCTTGAAGTTAGTTCACATCTAGAAGATAAAATTCGAATATGAGGCTAGGTGGTCGCTTTTGAGCTTGTTAAAGTCTTAAAATACACCTGTAAGCATCACCAAACTCATCCAACTTTAAAGTATAATTAGAATATGTTATTTTTCACAATAATTAACCATAAATTCACTCAAAATACTCAAAAATTGATGATTTGGAAAATTGTAATATAAACCCATATTATCTATGAAAGTGGTGAATATTAATGGTTTTATGGAACGATAAGATAGGAATAAGGTGACAAATGGTATAGGAAAGATGAATAAAATGTGGTATTTTTGCGACTCAACATTCCCCCCAACTTGACTCGTTGCATGTCCTCATGCAACTATGCATTGATTCTCTTTAAAACTTTTGGTTTTGTAGCTGGGCTTCCCATAATGATAGTATGTAACAGTAAATCATTCCATGATTTTGAAATGCATGAATGGCTGTAATTTTTTTTCTTATGGTTGGTTCTTGTGTTAAGAGCATTCATTTCTTTTACTTGTATTTTTGCTGCAATACATAAGATTTTTAAAAGTATACATGCATTGGAAATGATGAACCATCAATGTATATTAGAGAGCCTTTTCTTCATGTTATGAATCATGCCAATATATAGCATATTTTGGGAAAGACATGTTGATTAAGGGTAAATGAAATGATGAATATGTAAAATGGTAATGAATACCCACCCCCCCGCCCCACCAACTTAAGATGTATTAGGTTTATGAAAAGGAGAAAGAGAATATAGTGGGGAAATTTTCCAAATTCATACATTTTCTAGCATTTAAGGAATTACATGGATAAAGATTAGAAAACAACATACCTCCAGTTACACAAAAAGTTGATGAATTTATGCAATAGGAATGTGGCTGTTGTTGCTAAATAGAATGTGAAATGAAGGATATGAACTGATCCTTGGTTGGATGAAGTAAAACATGAGAGCTGAAAGTAGAATTGTGGTACTCTCATATGGTTGAGGTATGATACTGTAAAACTATTGATGGTGTCATGAAAAATATATAGTCTTCACCTGCTACAAAACCCGATGGTACAATTCTTACCATGCGAATAAATTTGTCGATGTCGAACATGAAAAGAAGTCATTGGATTACTGACCATTGATGAATTTCATTAACCAATGTGAGGCAATCTCACCATTGATGTCAATGAGTTCCAAGGTACCTAAGTACATCATGAAAAGTGTGAATAGATGAGCTAATGTCGAGCCACTTGCAAGATCTAACGATCAAAGGACATTGATGTATTCCCATGATTGTCACTGAGAGAACTTTCCATTAAGGCATGCAAGCCCCAAGGTACTAGAAATGAACTCTAGTCTCTATCCCAGATAAGGTGCTGAGGTCGATGGGGAAAGACTTGTTGAAAGGTGGGCCTTAAGGAATCCCACATTAGTGAATACAAGTTGTATATAATGAATGGTAGGACTATAGATGAAATATATGAAGGTCAAACAATTTTTATGGCAGGGATAAATGCAGTCATGGAAAGGAAGCTGAATGGTTTTATTCATAAGGAAAAAGATAAACTAAAAATGTTTGCGACTCAGAAAGGTAGACATGTGGAAAGCCATGATATATAAGGCAGGAAAATAACAGACTCTGACATGGATGATGGATAAGTTTGGAAGGGAAAAAAATGGTAAGTAGTCATGACATGGCGTAATTGGTTTCTGAAAGGCTTCTTTGTGGCAGCAGAATGTCATGACATACATGGTGGAAATTTAGCTTCTTCAAGCTTTAATGGATCATTTTTCTGAAAAGTTTTTGCGATTCTAGAAATTACTTCTGCATGCCATACGTTTGTCTTTAAATATGGAAAATGTTCGCATTTTCCTGCAACAAACTTGTGAGAGAATTAAAAATATAGGGAAACATGCACTTAACAAAAAGTTAAAGAGAATAAATAAAATGCTCTTATACCTGAAAGTAGCAACGTTTCTTGTCAAAACCTGTTTTTGAGTGACTTGCGAAAAACAAGTTAGCACAACAATCATAAAATTTTGAGAAAATTCTAAGTTCATTTATTATTTGTTACCTAATGCTTTTTATTTATTTACGTCTTTTTAATTTTTAATTTAATTTAATTTTTATTTTTGTAATGTTATCATACTTTTTAAAATAAGTGCGTCTTTGTGTAATGATTGTGCAATAGGGAGAGAGGGTCGACCCTTTCACTGGTCGACCCCTCTAAAAGTAGGTTATCTTAATGATCTGAATAGAGAAGAATGTGCAAACAAACGATTTGTTTATGATAAATTTGGTAGCTTGAAACGAACACCTACATGTCTACCTTCCCTAAACAGAAGATGTGTCAAGTCCCACTGTGCAGAAATAAAAATTAAGGAGAAGGCTTAGTTGCGACAACACCTAAGCCTTCTATTTCAAAGGCACATATTTATTAATTTTATAACATTATTTATGTTTGCTATATTTTTATATTGTTAAAAAAAATTATAATGTTTATGTTTATCATTTTATGTTTGACCTAAATTTTTTATTTTTAACTTTTTTATGTATTTAATATTTTATATATATATATATATGTGTGTGTGTGTGTGTGTGTGTGTTTGTTATTTTTTTAGTTGTTTTACCATTAGAACAAAATAAAAATAAAAATAAAAACAACTTAAATAAATCTCTTATTATTTACTCAAACATTTTTTTAGTTATGGCTAAATTTTTTGTTCAGTATATATATTTAAAATTTATTTACAAAAATCACAATATATATATATATATAATTATTGTTTTTTATTTTTAAGTTTGGTTTTCTATATGATAACTTTCTTTTAATTAGTTTATATTATATAAAATATATTATATTGTCTTAAACACCCAGTGACTTGTTTAATATAACAAAGCATTGGTGCAATAAGGTAAAAAATATCAAACATAATTTAAACAATTAAAACATATCCAAATGAAGGAAGCACAAAGTGTTAAAACTATAAGCACAAGATATATAAATAGTACCTTGATTATCTTTTAAACTTTTAAGCTCGGAATTCATTCTTCATTTCACAAAATAAAATAAAATATTTTATAAACCCCTAAGTCATACTTTGCCTAACAGGTTTTAATTCTTTATAGCTGCCTCAAAAAACACCAGCTAATACCAAAGTCAAAAGAATTTGACTTGATGGATTACAATATACCTGCTCAGGCAGGTATAATAAAATATAAACATATTACAAAACAAAAGATGATTACAAAACAAAAAGTATACAAAATTACAAGACAATTTAATATTAACATATCATATAATAAACTCACGTTTCAACATGAGAACATAACATAAGCTACAATTGATTAACATATTAAAAAATAATAATGAAAACATATTCCACTCATTCATATATATATATCTATATATATATATATATATATAAAACATCTTATGACATTATAATTATTCACGTTAATTTTGTTAACATGACATTACACAATTCCCACTATCATAAACTATTCACATTTTGAATTTATGACAATTCGTTTCTTAACAGGACGCCACTACAGGAAATGTGAGGTGATGAAGCAAGATAACACAGCAACGATGAAATTATTTGATGGTAGGTTTTAAGAGTGCATTTGGAATTTGTTGATAATCAGAATCTCTAACTATCTTCTAATCTATGAGCACTGAGTGGTTACGTATTGGACATGCCAAATTACCTCAATACGTGCACCGAATACATAAGCGTGTAGTTGCTTTTATGGCGGATCTCATTATGACATATACTGAATTAATTCACCTAATAAATGAACCTTATTCTCTTATGGTGTAATCAATACTGCTCATGTTTGCATGGGCTTCATGTTCTAAGCTCATATGAGCGTACCAATACTGCTCATGTTTGCATGGGCTTCATGTTCTAGTCCAATTCGATTGAGAGTGAAGTTTATGGTTGGGTTTTCCAAACAAATGGTGAATTATAGAGAACGATCTATCTCATACAGATTCGAAAAATGGTTTTCCCAATGAAAACACAACGATCTAGTGTTTAAATAATCTGCGTCTTCTTGGTAGTGATTTGATGATATCTCTCTTTAATGGTATGGCCAAGTGGCACTGTCTCTGGTGGCATGACATCCAACCCGCTTGTTGGCTAGCTCAAAGTGTTTAATTTATTGACGCTAGTAACTTGGATGGAACTTCCTTTTCATTGCTGCCAATAGAGCTCAGAGAACTCTTCAACAGATGCATTCCGATTAACTCTCTCATAATCTTGTTTATACGCGAATGAATTACAAATATATAGATCCATACTTACAATAGTTCTAAAAAATTGTATCCATGGATTCTATTTTCTAACGGGTGAGCTATTCCATTATTTTGCAGAGCTTGTCATACCATGAATACACTTTCTCTGAGGTGATTTGCAGTTTATGAAAAGCCAATAAAAGAAGGAAAAAAAACGCTGCTTGCGCGGACTTGTTTCTCTCTGCACTATTCATGTTTCTTTTGTTCCAGATGAAGAGATCGGCGTGCTTGATGGCGTCGAAATGTTTGTAAATTCGGAGGAGTTTCAGAGGCTAAATGTGGGCGTGGTTTTGGATGAAGGGCTTGCTTCCCCGGAAGAGTACCCCTGATTATAAACTCTGCATTTTATCTATCGACTTGGTGAGGATGCGGCTACTAAGTATCTATTGACATCGTAACTTCGAATGGAAGTGAATGTGCAACTTGTGATGTTGCTGGAGGATATGGAACCATATACAGGTCCCGGTCTCGATCTATGAAGTACACTAGGGGAGGTGATACTACCTTTGCTTCTGGGTATCAACCTTGAAAGCCCTAATCTGGATGGCGCTCATTAAGGAAATAGTCTCGACTACTCTCCGACGAAAAGTGTTATTATTCTTATTATGAAATCCAAAATTTAATCGACCTCGCTCAGACTCCAACTCCCAGAATCCAAAATTGAGTGAGTTAGTCAACGCAAATAAAAATATAAGGCACAGTATAGAATTGTTACATGAATATTGAAGCTTACCAGGTAGAGCTGAGTAGGCTATCCGTCATTGTGCATAGCGCAGGTTAATGAATTGAATACCATACTGAGTCAATAAAACAAAAACAAAAATTTGACAAACTGTATTGAAAAACGTAATATACCATTGTAACATGATTGGAGATTACTAGTGAGGAAATTATGGAATAAGTTGTCTAAGCGATGTGTTATCGACGTGCACCTCCCTTGTCTAATAATGAAACGCAGGCTCTATGGGCCTTGCTACTCAATAAAATTAATGTGTAGAAATGATAAACATTCGTCATGTACATATAATACTTCAATTCATTGTAGGTTAATTCAAATATTTATGAATTGCTTGCTTGAATTCAATGTGATATAACGAAATATTTGGAGGACAAAGGTGGAGCTAGAACTGGATCGGTCTCTTAGCAAGGTAGCGACCAAGCAGACAAATGAACCTAACAAGAAAATGGATCAGTGACCTACCTTCTTATGCTTTATTTTATATGCCTTATTTTATCCCTTCCTCCATTACGACCAGAAAGATCACACAAAAGGTCTTAATTCCGTATGTGAATTTGAATAAAATATACCTACTTCCATACTGAGCTAAATCCCATGCAGGAAAAAGATAGTTAATAGATCAAACTATCTGACCTAATTCCAGGCATTGGCAGTTATGAAAATTATTTTATGCCGATGAGATTTGAAACCACTCATTAAAAAGTGGGATTAGGATTCGGTCCCCCAACCTCTAGCAGATGATCAGTATGGTGTCCATTAATTTGACTGGATATTGTTGCAACAGAGTGCACTTCTGTCTGGCGGGTATTGCGCTATGTGGAATGACCGGGTCTGCGTGGAGCATCTATAGCTATAGCATTCTAAAAATAGGTGGGTCCCCCGCTTTATATATTGGACAGACTTTCTCTGGGGAGGGGAGCCTGTCCAATGTACACAGTTGGATTCTCATCCAATGGTGTGCATTGGACAGGCTCCCCTCCCGAAAGAAAGTCTGTCCAATATATAAGGATAAAGATTGCCATCGTGCAATGTGGTAGTTAACACGGGTTGTTATAATGGTCTTTAATACCCGATAGCAGGCCATTAAACAAGCAGAGAACAACCACCTACCTATTAATAGCTGATCATTGGAAGTAGTTCAGTTGAATGGTGTGCATTGGACAGGCTCCCCTCCCGAAAGAAAGTCTCTCCAATATATAAGGATAAAGATTGCCATCGTGCAATGTGGTAGTTAACACGGGTTGTTATAATGGTCTTTAATACCCGATAGCAGGCCATTAAACAAGCAGAGAACAACCACCTACCTATTAATAGCTGATC
Source organism: Pseudotsuga menziesii (assembly GCA_001517045.1). Taxonomy (NCBI): domain Eukaryota; kingdom Viridiplantae; phylum Streptophyta; class Pinopsida; order Pinales; family Pinaceae; genus Pseudotsuga; species Pseudotsuga menziesii. The sequence continues at coordinate 149,036 of LPNX010671101.1, forward strand.
ATTGGAAGTAGTTCAGTTGATGATAGTAAATCATTCTGCACAGTCGCGGAATCGCTATTTAAACCTTATTGCCGTAGATCATCACCTGAAGGTCATTGCTTATAGACACTAGTTAATGCAGCCGATCCACTCGATAAAGGTTGCAATCAAGAGCTGGGTGGGATGGAATACACGGTTTGGCTGCTCCTGTTTTATTCACTCTATTATTTGATGTTTTGTTTTATGCTTTGCTTATTTTTATTTTTTTAATATAATTTTATTATATAAATAATGTTTGTTGCTTTCAAATGGCAGGTCTCATTCCAGATCAAAGGGTGAATATTCATAGAAATAGAAAGATAGGCCAAGAGATGGGCCGTTTGCAGTTTCAATGAAAGGCTTATTTGCAGGTTCAATTTACATTTACAGGCTAAAAAGCCCAAGGCAGGTTCAGATGGCGGCTGCTGCTGACCAGTTTACTTTAAAAATTTTTTTATAATATTTATATTAATATTTGACAAACAGTATTGTATTAATATATATATATTATAATGTTTTGAAATAGGATATATATATATATATATATATATATATATATATATATATATATATTTGATTTTTAATAAACTTTTTATATATATTTTTTAAAGTATTCCAAAATGGATTTTTTTATTCTCAACAAAGTTAAAAAAAATAGGTATTAATGAAAAGGTTTTTATTTTATTTAAAAAAAATTTAATTTTATTATAAAAACTAATATTAAAAAAAAATTAAACTTAAACCAACAAACAAAAAGCTGATATATAGATTTATTCATTCCTTTATTATATTTTTTATTTGTTTATTTATTTTATTTTACAAAGCTTATAAAACTTAAATTCTAATGCATTTTTATTCATAATATAATTAGAAAAAATATTAAATGAAAAATGGAAATGGAAAAAAATAAAAATTTTCATAAACTTTAGATTTAAAATATTAAAATTATTTTTTAATTCCTAAAAAAAACACTAATAATTAAGACTAATAGAAATATAAATTTTCAACAAATAGAAATAGTAAATTAAAACATACTAATTTTAAATTGGAAATAAAACTAAACCTACCTACTTTACATTAATTAAAATTTATAATTATTTAGGTGTAGTGAAATTTCAAGTGAAACCGTACATGTAAAAAGCAGTAAAAGAATATTTACATACAATTTTATAAAATGAAATCTAATAGATTCAAAAGTATGTGAAACTAAGGATTGTAAACGTAAATCGAAGTAAAAACAGAAACAAAACTGATCTAACCTAATACTTACTTGAATCTGTTGTTTGATGCAGCTATCCTTTGCATGATGATCACCCGAGATCCCTTCTTCATCCTCTTCAATCTCCAGTTCGAACAGATGTTCCTCATCTGATATGTGTGGTTCTTCAAATGTCGATTCTTCCTTGTTTGTATCAGGAGGAGTACTTACATCTTTGACTGCTATCAAGATCTCCTCTTCTTGAGAAGAGGAGATCCCAGCTTTTGCGAGGATCTTAATGAGCTAAAGCTCATCATTTTACTGAAATCAAATCAATTGCTTAAAAAGAAAAATGAAAACGAGTACATGACAAATGCAGAAAAAAACAGTACGAAACGGGTTAGTACAAAACAAATGCAAAAACAAGAGTAAAAAATGTACATAAATCTGTACGAAACAAAAACGAAAAATATACAAAATTAAAAATAAGTTAGTATAAAATAAAGGCGCCCAAAAATGAAAGCAATCTAAACTAAAAATGAAAAGGGAAATTTGCATAAAAACAAACTCGTATTTGCATAAAAAGAAAACACTTACAAAAAAAGTAAATACTTTGCAGAAAAATGAGCATGCTTGTAGAAACAACAAAGGAGCAACAAGGCTTTGGAACACCCCACTATAGTGAATGCATCTGGCTGTTACACCACAAAAATCCTAGAAATTTCATAGTGAAGTCGTCCTTGCGTCTTACTGTTTTCCCCTCCCTCTTGTTGTATAATATAAAAATAATCTATCTATCTATACTCTAATCCCTTTTAGCACCTCCCCGACAACGACGCCAAAATGTTGGTGCAGAGATTAAACAAATTATAACAGATATCCAACGATTTGCATCAAAGTGTCATCTTCATTACATAACCATCAAAAACCTATTCTATGACTAACTCTGAACTATTCTCTACTTCTAAACCACTAGAGAGATCTCTAACCAAAATGAGGAGAGAGTCCTCCTATTTATACATAAATTCAAGATAACGGATCATGATTACAGATCCACTATTCTCTCAAATTATCACTCAAAATCCTTAACAAATTTACAACTCATCCCTTCAAATCCTCAACAAATATTGGATGAGATATTCTCTCCACATGTCCATGATCTTCTCCTTGAAGTTAGCTCACATCTAGAAGATGAAATTCGAATCTGAGGCTAGGTGGTCACTTTTGAGCTTGTTAAAGTTTTCAAATACACCTGTAAGCATGACCAAACTCGTCCAACTTTAAATTATAATGAAAATATATTCTTTTTTCTCAATAATTAACCATAAATTCACTCAAAATACTCATAATTAAATGATTTGGAAAATGGTAATATAAACCCATATTATTTATGAAAGTGGCGAATATTAATGGTTTTATGGAACGATAAGATAGGAATAAGGTGACAAATGGTATAGGAAAGATGAATAAATTGTGGTATTTTTGCGGCTCAACAAATTCTATTAAATCATAGGTCTGAGTCCTAGAGATTAAATCATATACATAGTTATTGCATCAATATTATTGATTTTTTTGTCCAAGTAACCAAAAACAAAGAGAGAAACGTGGAAGGTACAAGGGAAAGGACAATATGGGAACTATCCTACAGTGCATTAATAAAAAAATCAAATAATGGGGATATGTTCAAGGTTGAATCTTTCTCCCATGTGGGTTCATATCAATTGAAAAAAAACTTTAATAATTTGTATAACGGGATGAAAGGATCATATGGTCGATCCTATTACCTCTATTGAGAAGACCTACAGAGGTTCAATTCCTTGAAATATTTGTATAGAGATCTCAATATTGCCACTCGTATCCTTCAAATAATTTAGTCATTTTACCATCATCTCCAAACAACAAGACCAAAACAAATTATGGATCAATAAGGGTTATTAATTGATCAAATACGCCAATCTCCTTCAACACACCTAAGAATTATCCTTGGAAATGAATATCCTAATGTGATATGCTATGTTGTCCTTCTTTAGTGACAAATGGTGGGAAAGAAAAATCAAGAAAAGTGACCATCAACCGAAAAAGTACTATGTTAGATGATCACTTACATTTTTAAACTATTTTTTCCAGTATTTATACCATTTTTAATTCTCAATATCACAAATCCTCAAACCCTCAAGAATTCAAACATAGATAACTCCAAATAAAATTAAAATGTTGTTTTGAACTTTTCTTTATGTATGGTGGGGTGTAGAGATCCCACACTTTGTTGGAATAGTGAATTATTCTTGTTGGGTGGTTTCAATGTCATCCCATGTTCTATTGGTTAGTGTTGGGCTCCCCTTTACCTTAGGTGTTCATTGAACTTCCTTTGGTTGATAGGACTTTGGGAAGTTCTCGGTAATTTTATGTAGTATTATAGTGTAAACCATCTATAAGTGTAAACAAGGTCATTGAAATTGACAAAGGTGAGAATTTTTAATATGCTTTAAGGAAAACTTTTTATTGAGGGTATTAAAAAATAATAATGATAATATGAGTTTTATATTGACCGGGTATAATCTATTTTTATTATTACTTTTAAATAAACTGAAAAAAAGTGCACATTTTTCACTCTTAAAATTTTATGTGTCTCCCTATAAGAAAATCAAACTCTACACCTTCATATCAAGTTTGATTATAAAAATAAATATGGTAAAGTGACATATTGAGTTAACCTTAAATTAATATAAACAAAATTGCTTAGAACATCTAGTCCTACTCTCACTCATTTTTGTAAGAGTGAGATTGATGGTGCCTTGCAAGCCCCATGGACTCACTAGGGTTAAAAATGACACAACTTATCTTATTAACCACTAGCTATAAATTTTTAGTTATTGCTAAGTCACTTATCATTTGGTTTAAATGGTATTTGTGACTCATGTCTTCTCTTATGCAATTGTTTGTTTTTTAATTATGAATGCTATAATTCCATTAGTTTATACATCTATTTTATCAAAAAATAGTCTAACCAGCAAGTAATGGTTTGAAATATACCAATCTAGAAGAATACCATAAGTTAATTCATAACAAAGAATTTGATTGAGAGAAAGATGTTCAAAGAGTAGAAGAGTTGGGCCAAGTGGTAGCATTGATTTTTACACAAACCTATTGAGTGGCCCATTCTATAGGATTTGCTCAATTCCTACCTACACAATGCTTGTGTGTTTCATATCTTTCAATATCCATCTATCAAGCAAGATATACTATCCAAAATTTCAGGATATTTTGACCATTAATTTGCATTCAAATTTGCATGTTAAATACTCGTAAAATAGGCATAAAGCATAAATTTTAAATGCTTTAAATCATTCACAAAGAAAATAAAAACAGATATGCAAACCAGTAATAGAAGACACAGCTGATAACGGAGTTCACCCCTCCTGGGCTATGTCTCCGAGCCACTTCCAATGGGAAGGTCAATCTATTAAGTCTTCAAAAGCTTACAATTGAGTGTTCTAAAAACACTTAAGAATTATGTCTTTGAGAATAAAAAATAAACAACATGACTGAAATCCTTGCGAAATTATGAGAAAATCGAGTATAAACTATAATATATTTGCTTGATACCTCCTCTGGAGCGCAAAATGAGAACACCTTATGTCATGCATGTATTGATTGTACTTTCCTTCCTTGGGATCTATGCACATTAATGTGTATACTCACCTTGAGATCTATTCCCATGCCTTGTCTTGGAACCTATGCAAAATACTGTGCGTTGAACTCCAAATTCTCCCCATCGTTGGTTATTTCATGGTTTTTTTGTAAGGTTAAAAGTCAGTTTTGGGGTCACGGTCCATGGGCCACGTTCCCTTTTAGAGACCCAAACCTTCGCGCTAGATCTTAAGCTTTATCTATCGTTTCCCATCATGGCTCAACATGGTGGCAGATTGGTTAGGGTGTTGGCCTATGCGGTAAAGGTCCTAGGGTCGACCCCGCGAGCCTCTCCCCAATCTTCGTTAAGGTTGGCATGTTTGCAACACGTTGTATTATGGTTTTTATATGGTGTCACACACACACATATATATATTGACCACGTNAACCCGCGAGCCTCTCCCCAATCTTCGTTAAGGTTGGCATGTTTGCAACACGTTGTATTATGGTTTTTATATGGTGTCACACACACACATATATATATTGACCACGTTATACAATGGTTAACATAAGGCTCAGTGGATATTGTTATAGCTGATTTTACCACTCCAGGTGAATCACACTTGTATGTCCTTTCCCCTATATCTCTAAAGACTCCTTAGACCCCTTGGACCATTTTTTGTCCTTTGATGTTTCCCTGACCATCCCTAAAAACATGTGAAAAATGATACACGTGACTTTTAAACCTCTAATCGCGTATATATGTGGCTTTGACCACTAAAATCACATACATCGGGATGTGTACAAAATCCAAATCCTTTTGAAGTTTTCCTTGACATGGATCCGACTCACTTGAATCCTGGCCTTCCATATGCCTTGAGATCACTCGGATTCGACCTTTCATTACCCCTTTGAAAAGCTATATAAGGAACTATTTGGTACATTGAAGGAATAAAAGAGAACCGAGAGCAAAGAAACTATAGTCCATTGTTGCTGGAACTTATGCTTGAGTCTGCATCCCTTTGTGCCTTGGACCATGTTACCACCTAAGTTGTACTTAGTGGGTTTTTATCAAGTGAGCCTAGTGAACCGGACAAGGATAACTTGTTCGGACTTCAGAAGACCTTTGAAAGTACTTTTGGGAAGTGCTTGTTGTACTATATCACATGTTCATACCCCATGGGGAAATTGTAATAAATGTTCTAGCATGATAGTGTCTGTAAAAGACTCGGTCTCTTAGACTTTATTTGTCAATCCGATCAGCCCAAGGTATTTTTCCCTTGGTTATTATTGGTTGTTGAATAAACGACTGATAATTTCTGAGTTTTTCACTCCATACCTCCAAAGTTGGGGTGGTCAGCTTGGAATTTAGGCCTATTGAGGTTATTAGAGTCTATGTGTCAATGTATAAACATGCTAGACATCATGGTCGAGTCATCTAAACATGTCTAAGTCCCCCCTAAGTTTTTTCAATTTTTCATTTTTTTAGTTTTTTCAGTGTTTTTTATTAAAATTTAATTTTTCCAAAACTTAGACTATTTTTTAATAGTTTAATTGGGGAAATTGATTTTGTAATAAAAGTGGGCCAATTAATCAGTTTCAGTCATGTAGGTGCTGATTTTCAAGCTAAGAGCACCATGTAAACCCATGGTCCCACTATTTCCTAGTTTTGAGTAATTTTCCATCACTTAGGTCAGAAAGCCCCAAAAAATCATTTATTGATTATTTTAATTAATAAATTGATGAATAATGGAGCAAATCCAAAATCATAGATCAGTGGATTCTCAGCCGATTTGATTGAAATCAGTCAAATCTGAAGCAGATTAACTGGATCTGACAAATCCTTGACGGAAGGAGGTGATCAAATCAGATCCAGAGTTGATCTTTATCAGTATTTATGGGGAATTGTGCCCTCTCTCTCTCCTCCACACGTGTGGACTCTCTTGGATTCTCTGTGGACTGATGTGTTGGTTTATGCATTGATGTGTCAGCTCAATCAGCCCCCCGGTTGACAAGTAGGCTCAATTCAGCTTCAGATCTGCATTGATTGACTCTCCATTAGCTGATTTGATCTGTCTCCTTGGGATTTGCGTCCCCCCTAGGCTGGATCTCCTAATTTTTGTATATATCTAAGCATAAGCCTCCTCTTCCAAGAAGGAGAACTAGGATTGAGGTGCTACTGCTATTGCACTGTTGTGATTGTTCATTTGAAATAAAGAGAAGCTTTGGAGGCAAGACGGTGTTGTGCCATTGTATGTGTGGATGATCATTGCCATTTTTTACTGAGGTAACTTCTATCTGTGTTCATAATTTGCTGATTGCTTGTGGATTCATTGCTAAGATTAATAATAAGCTTATTATAATATTGATAGGAAAGGTGCTTTTCAATAAGTTTATTGGCCATCTCTTTCCTTTGATGCATGTTTAGAGATCTAGATTGAGCATGTTCTATAAGCTTATATGCATGTTATTCTGAATCTCTATGTATGTACTAATCAGATCTCACAAGTATTTCGGTAAGTTTTTTTATTTCAGCTGAGCTGTAGGTTCCTAGATTGGAGAGGATGCTGATCTCGTTTTCTTCTTCACTCTCTCCAAAAACTTCCAAATGCATAGTCCCTCGACATTCCACCTGAAAGCTCCACGGTTGATCTTAAAGGCTACCAGCATTTCTCTCCTCCTCTTCCTCCTTCAAAATCAATTCTTTTACCCGGTTACTTTGTTCATAGCTTTGATATTGTTTATATCTATCATCTTAAAGTAAGTTTAACATAAATCTATCTTCTCAAAGCCCATAATATAGATCTTGTTCTTAAAATGTTTCATAAGCATTCTAGATCTAGCTTTAGGGAAATCGTCCTTTTTGCATGGAATTTTAAAGAGAATTTGTAGCTTGCATGCATTAGATTTATGTTTTCTGTTATAAAAAATAAATATAGCAATCAATGCACATCATTTTGGCTGCCTAAAAGGCAATCCATGATCCCAAGGAAAGCTTGCTTTCCTTGGTTCCCTTTTTACCTTTTTTAACTAGTTTTTACTTATCTTTTTTTGGTTAAAAGTAAGCTGACCCAAAGGTACTTTCAAAGTTCTTTTGGGCATATTTCAGTATAATAAGCTTGCTAGTTTTTAGTAGGTATAACATAAAAGAGGAAGAGCTGCTGCTCGAAAGTGACTTTTGGGCCTTCTGAATCCCCCCAGGGGTCTCCCTTTTTGACTGAAATCTTTAATTTTTGCACTTTGTAAGCTCTTGGTTTCATTCTGTATAAGAATCAAGAGGAATCATATCAGTTTGCTGATATTGTAACCGCTGGTAATAAAAATAATTTTGAATAGGCTCTTTCGAACCCATTCCCCATCTCCTCTGGGGGGGATTTGCATCCATGTCATTTTTGCTTTGCGTTCATCTTTTTTCAATCTAGCGTAGCATTAATCTGCAGGGTAGTATACTTTGATTTAAAATCAATTCCATATTCCATTTCTATTGGTTTCAAAGTAACTTTAATACTTACCCAACGAGCCTCCTTTTGAGCCGAAAGGTGAAGAAAGGTTAGTGGTAGTCTAATTAGAAAATTGTGGTTTGCTTATCTTTTTATGTTCATTTGCTATCATCATTTGTTTCAGTAACCATAATAAAATAAACCCCTCCTTTATTCCTCGATTGAGGTCCACTTGGACTGAAAGAGGTTCCTGGAGGGTTTTCTTTTTAACAAGAACATCCATCTCAAAATTTACTAAAATTGACAAGACTCCGGTGTGTATGCTCTGCACTTGGTTGCGGTTCGTCCAATCAGTCAAGCTGTATCAAAAGCATTTGAGCGACTAGTATAATTAGGATTCACTCTCCCAAATTGACAAACCATCAGGTGAAAATCCAACACTTATATCAAACCATTACGGTGGCAAAATACCCAAAGGAAGCGGGAACTTCTGAAAAGTAACCTCGGGGTGCCGATCTCTGTCACCCTAATGGGTGCATTATGAACAATAGCCCCAGATACTCCATTCGTCCCACATATTCCTTGTGGGTAGCTGTGAAGGTCTATTTTTGGACATACTCCAAGTACTCTCGGGTATATCTAGATTCCACCCCTTCGCCTAATTTTAATCAACTCATATTTCACATTAACTTAAAACATACCAAGAGGCAATTGCAAAACATTCAATCCAAGCACATGCAAGTACAATGATTTTACTTTGACTCCATTTTAAGGCACTGGTTATTTTCTTGCTATATATATATATATATATTGTGTCTCAGCGTTGTGCTTTTGTGCGCTCATTTTGTATCTTGTCATCTATGGTTGTTTTTTGGTTAATTTTTAAAATCCTAAGTAAGTCATTGAGTTTAACATCACCATACTAAGTAATTAGCCTTAGTAACTTAATAGGGTCTACCCCCCTTGGATTCATTAGGAGTTGAGCCTAAACGGAGGAGTCAAGAACAAGGTGATAGCCTTGACTCGAGACTTTCCCACAAGGACACACTGAGTGGCTTGAAGATTTCTGCCATGTGACCCAGGTGTGTGTAAGGTGGCAATAATTTTTTGGCACCGTTGCCGGGGATAAATCTTTTTATTCCCAAGTACGACTTTTTTTTTCTTCCTTTTTGTTTTTGCTTTGTTTGATGAATGCTTAGAGTAGATCTTTAATTTTCATCTGGAGACTACACTAACTTTTTTCCATTTTTGATTTTTACAAAGAAAAACAAAAAATAATTTTTGTGAAAAGATTTATAAATGCTTATTTTTTCTTTTTCACATGGTGACTCCATTGAAGGGATAAAACACTGTTATCTCGTAAACTTGTGAAGTTTTGTTGTGTGTAGATGAGCCCATGTGACATGTTAAAACCTTTAAAGCTCACCACTTGATAGCTCCACATTTTCAGTACAAGGTTTAATCGTTATATTAAATGCATACTATTAATTTTTGATATGGATGAATTAAAGTAGAAATATGGTGCCCAGTTAACTGTAATGTTTCAGCCTATCGATTTCTCAAACATCCCAGGCTTTCCTAACAGCTGTAATGATTTGGGGGATGCATATAACTGGATTCTGGCATTTCATGGAAATTATGGTGATTCGGCCATCTGGCATGTCAAATCTTTCCTTCAGTTGATTGCTGACTTCAATATTCTTCATGAAGACAATATTATGGAAATGCTTGCTAGTACTTTTTGGGGTGAGGCCTGTTGTTGGTTCTATTAGAGCCTTCCTAATAAATGTATAACTTATTTTCCAAGATTCCTTTGGATGTTTTTAGAGTAGTGGCATGATGGTAAGGGTAGTATGAATGGTTTAAAAAGTTCCTTGAAAAGATCTGTACCTTCTACCTATCTGGGACAGAGTATCACATGGAAACATATGATGGACCTTTTTCCATGATACAAAGTATTGAAGACTTGGAATCACTTCTTGAACATTTAAGTGAAGAGGAGGTTCATGATACTCCCATCAAAAAGCATCCTAGTAGTTATTTAAGAAAGGAAGCAATTAAGCATCTTTTAAAAGAATATGAGGTATCTCCCAATTCACAACAAGATTCTGAGGAAGGGAAAATCCAAGATGATCCTATTGAAGAGCTTCAAGAGGAGCCCATGATGGAACACATTGTTGAAGACTCTCCTCATGTCACCATAGCTGAAGACATTGAACATTTGGTGTATTCTCAAGTGTGTTGCAATGCTGATATCTTTCCAGAAATCCCTCTAGAGAAATCCACTGAGGAACACATAGCAAGCGATCCCATTGAATATGTCCAAAATGTTTCCTTGACTGAAGATCCTTGTCATGATATCATAACAGAAGCCTATAAATAAACTTATGATATGATCAGTATGGTGTGTGGTGACACTAGACCTTGTTCTCCACATGTTGATGAAGGTTTGGAAAGTTTATTTCCTTGTAACATTTTATCTGAAGAATATTGTTATGAATACAAGGAAGACATGGATAGGCAGGAGCATGATGCCATGGATGAAGATTCCCCTACATATGACATGGATGGGAGTGATGACTATTGGAATTTCATAGATAATCCAATTTGTGAAAATATTATGGAGAATCCCATCCATGATATGTCCAACAATGGGAGTGTCTATTCAAAAATTTGTGGAAGTCCAATCTACAATACGTCCATAGAGGAGAGCACGGATCTGGATGCCTAGGAAAACCTTAGTATGGAAGAGGAGCATTCAAAATTTTCACGTGATCATTCAGAGTTATACCATGTAGAGTCACACAAGGATATCAGTAATGAAGACATTGAGAAACAATATTGTGAAAATTCAAATGTGATGTATCAGTGGAATATCAGTCTCAGCCATCTTTTTCACATATAGAGGTTCCTTATGATTTGGAGCTACTTGGGGCTTATGCAACAAGTTATCATTTGATAAGCCTCGGTGATTAGTATGATGATGTAGTCAGTCTGCCTCATCATTCTAATTGGTATATCAGTCCTATCCAGTCATGGATAGAAGCAACTTGCATGAGCACATACAAGTTGGGGAAGAATTTTTATGACATTCTTCATGCCTATGATCTCCCATCCATCCCATGCATTCTGAATCATCACATAGGTTTTCAATTTCTAAATAAGGTATCCTTACTTTGGCTGGTAACCAAAGACAAGGAAAATTTTTCTTATGTTAATAAAATGCTTAGGTGGTTACATTGGATTTCTGATTACACTTAACCGTTTTTATATCATGCTTAGAGTAGGAAAATAATCTCCTTGAAAGAGAGCATTTACTTTCTGCATTTCTATTTTATACTTAGCTATAATAAAACTTTGCTTCTTTTAGTTAGTTACATTTATTTTGTTTAAATAAATCAGCTTAATGGTGCATTTGGTTTTTTATAAAACTTGTGCTACTGAGGTTTTTCTTGTCAAGTTGAGATGTTTTTACAGGGTATATAAACTAGAGATTCCGGTGTTCTTGTATCCTCTCCTTGCCTTAAAGACCAGGTCGAGCACACGTAGCACAGTTGGAGCTAGAATGTTACCACCTAAGTTGTACTTGGTGGTTTTTTATCAAGTGAGCCTAGTGAACCGGATAAGGATAACTTGTTCGAACTTCAGAAGACCTTTGGAAGTACTTCTGGGAAGTGCTTGTTATACTATATCACACGTTCATACCCCATGGGAGAGTTGTAATAAATGTTCTAGCATGATAGTGTCTGTAAAAGACTCGGTCTCTTAGACTTTATTTTTCAATTTGATCAGCCCAAGGTGTTTTTTCCTTGGTTATTATTGGTTGTTGAATAAATGACTGATAATTTCTGAGTTTTTCACTCCATACCTCCAAAGTTGGGGTGGTCGGCTTGGCATTTAGGCCTATTGAGGTTATTAGGGTCTATGTGTCAATGTATAAACATGCTAGACATCATGGTCGAGTCATATGAACATGTCTAAGTCCCACTAGGTTTTTTCAATTTTTCAATTTTTTTAGTTTTTTCAGTGTTTTTTATTAAAATTTAACTTTTCCAAAACTTAGGCTATTTTTTAATAGTTTAATTGGAAAAATTGATTTTGTAATAAAAGTGGGCATATTAATCAGTTTCAGTCATGTAGGTGCTCATTTTCAAGCTAAGAGCACCATGTAAACCCATGGACCTACTATTTCCTAGTTTTGAGTGATTTTCCATCACTCAGATCAGAAAGCCCCAAAAAATCGTTTATTGATTATTTTAATTAATAAATTGATGAATAATGGAGCAAATCCAAAATCATAGATCAGTGGATTCTCAGCTGATTTGATTGAAATTAGTTAGATCTGAACCAGATTGACTGGATCTGACAAATCCTTGACTGAAGGAGGTTATCAAATCAGATCTAGAGTTGATCTTTAGCAGTCTTTATGGGGAATTGCACCCTCTCTCTCTCCTCCACACGTGTGGACTCTCCTGGATGCTCTATGGACTGATGTGTTATTTTATGGGTTGTTGGTCACTGGGCAGACCCGGGTTTACTATAATGAACCAACAACACCCCTAGCTCACTGGCCCTTTCGACGACAGACCGGAGAGCGGCCTGAAGTCTCACCTGAAGTGATCCTAATGGGTTGGCCAAAGACTCAAGTGTCTCGACCAGGTTTTGTATGGCGTCCTGTGTGCACCTCACAGCTCTTCTTAGCCTACAAGATGTCTCTCTCCTCTCTGCGATGCGCAGTTTCCTCTTACTTGCGATGACTCTAATCCTTATCACATCACCGCATCCTGTGCAACACGTAACTTTATCCTACGCTTGATCCTCAACCTGCGGTACCGCACACCCCAGGTCCTCTGATGGTGCGATATTGCCTCCCTGCGATATCCTACCGCTGCGACTCAGCGTACCTAGCGTACTGGTGTTCAACTTACAGGACTCAACACACGAGGCTGTTTTACACTGCGACTCTTAACTATCTCAAGTGAAACTTAGACATACTCTTATACATAATACCTAAAGACTTCAACTTGTATTTATCATTTTAATATGCTGTGAACTGAATAACACATACATACATTTACTGTAAGCAAATTTCATGTAATGAATGATAGATATAACAAGTAAATACAATCACATAACGCTCAGATTTTACGTGGTTCACTTCCAAGGTAGAAGCTACGTCCACAGAACTGTGTTTCTATATTATAACTTGAGAGAGGTACACAGTTCTGCTACACCGCATATGCAGCTAGAGATCTTCTGGGTAACTCTGCACACAGCTTGGAGCCCTTCTCTCTTAGATCTCTTCTATATATTGCCTTCTTACAATATACTCTCACTCTCTCTCTCTCTCTCTCTCTCTGTCAATCCCTACGGATTGTTACAATACAAAATAACAGTGAACTAATAGACTACTGATAATCTGACTAGCTAACCTTTTACAATACAAAATATATCCCTTTATAGGCGGCCCGAAGGTCTCGCCATTACAACACTATGGGTCTATCCCAACAGTAACCCAAAACCCTAACTAGTGACAGTCGGCATATCTGTACTTGGGGTAGTCGCTTTCCGTGACACCACTGCTCTCTGCAGTCTTCCATGCTTCATGGCGCTAACCATGGGTACTATGCACCGCTTCCCTTCTTTTGTCCTTCATCTTCAATACCTCGGCCTTGTTGAGTCCAAATTTGGTCCCTTTTTAACCACCTTTAATCACCTTTCTTCCCTTGTTTTACACTGCTTAGCATGCCAATCAGACCGACTTTCTTCACCTTTATTCCCTAAATTGTCAAGGTAAGACTGATTATTGTTCTACCTTATTAATGCTTATTCTTGTGACAATTAAGGCTATTTATCTCTCGAAATTGTGCTAATATGTGTGATCTATGAAGATAATGTGAGATGAGCAGAATGCAGGGGTATAACGCTGAACAAGTCGAGGGATGAGGGATGGTCGTGACACAAAAGGGATCCTCAACCTGTCCATCATCGATTGAGGCACGTGACATTCCAGACAAGAGCCGGTCAGAGTAGCCATAACAGAATGTGCTATGATCGAGGGATATCCAGTGTAGCTGTTCGAATATTATGGCGATCTGAGAAGATCGCCACTTCTAGGCCAGTCAACAGTCTTCTCGCACTTTCTATAATTGTATCATGCCACGTCTTGTAACAACCGGTGTTATTCAGGGCGCCTGAAGATCAGAGATATTCATGGCTGCCCTTTGTAATAGGATTGGATGTTATCGCTTGTATGTATAAATGCAGAAGGCTGTCTCGACCCAGGGGGGTTGGAAAATAGTGAATTCATTTGGTGTATTAACAGCGGGAGCAATCTGTAATAATCCTTCCTTTTTAATACAAAGAGTTACTGCTGGTTTAAGGGAGCTGTACATTGTTCATCCAGTGTCTCTGTGTGAAGGCTGGGCCCGCCTTCCGCAGAGATTGCTGAGTTAAGGTAGGATCTTTTAATTTGTGGTTGTGTGATGTTTCGTTAATCATATTTTCTGTGTGCGCAGTAGTAGTGTGTGCGATTTACAGCATTGCATTTTCCTAAGATCAATAACCGTAACAGTCGACTGAGTAGATAATCTTTATGCAATTTATTCAATAGCTGTACACAACTCTGTTCATCTCATAGTTTCAGGTTGACATCCCACGAACCCTATGTAATTCTTGGATTGTTATAATTGTTGATCTTTATTTCTGCAATTCAATTCTTAGAATAGCCGAGCTTGATCTGTCGCAATTGAATTTCTAGATTACAATTAATTTATGGTTACAGATTCCGAGTGTGATTAGATCAATAGGCAATTCCTTTAATTTGGGCTGTGAATAGGATTTCCTTTCTGTCAGTAATTGTTGATTTCATTTCTGGTTGATGCATAGAAGGACAAGGTTGAAATTGTAGAATTAGAAGATTGGTGGGATCACACAAAGTTTGAGGGATGAACATAGTTGTTTAAGAACAGTATTCACTACAATGATTTGGTGTTTAGCATATATTGTGCACTTACCCTTTGAAACAAAAGACTTCCTCGGGTTGACAATGAATTTCGTAAGCTCTGTATGTTGATAATAACTTATCTGCATTTAAGGTGCTTGACAGGCCTCGTCGCTTCTTTTCGTTTATGAGGGTAGCTGAGCCCTCCTATCTTCGTCACTTCCTTCAATGCAGTGGTTGAGCTCTCTCTTCTCGGTCGCTCAGGTACTGTCGTCTCCTTTTACTTCGTTGCCCTGGTAGTCATAGTTTCTAGCTCTGCTCTGCAGCTATAAACATGCTACAGCGCCGTAGCTTTACCTTATCTCTTCGTCTTCGCTAAACTGTCTATCCACCAAAATGGCAGCTTTTCTTGTAGCTGCGGGACTCTGCTCCAACATGGGTTGATGTGTCATCTCAATCAGCCCCCCGGTTGACAAGTAGGCTCAATTCAGCTTTAGATCTGCATTGATTGACTCTTCATCAGCTGATTTGATCTGTCTCCTTGGGATTTGCGCCCCCCTGGGCTGGATCTCCTAATTATTGTATATATCCAAGCATAAGCCTCCTCTTCCAAGAAGGAGAACTGGGATTGAGGTGCTGCTGCTATTGCACTATTGTCATTGTTCATTTGAAATAAAGAGAAGCTTTGGAGGCAAGACAGTGTTGTGCCATTGTATGTGTGGATGATCATTGCCATTTTTTACTAAGATAACTTGTATTTGTGTTCATAATTTGCTAATTGCTTGTGGATTCATTGATAATATTGATAATAAGCTTATTATAATATTGATAGGAAAGGTGCTTTTCAATAAGTTTATTGGCCATATCTTTCCTTTGATGCATGTTTAGAGATCTAGATTGAGCACGTTCTATAAGCTTATATGCATGTTATTTTGAATCTCTGTGTATGTACTAATCGGATCTCACATGTATTTCGGCAAGTTTTTTATTTCAGCTGAGCTGCAGGTTCCTAGATTGGAGAGGATGCTGATCTAGTTTGCTTCTTCACTCTCTCCAAAACCTTCCAAAGGCATAGTCCCTTGAAATTCCACCTGAAAGCTCCACGGTTGATCTTCAAGGCTAGCAACATTTCTCTCCTCCTCTTCCTCCTTCAAAATCAATTCTTTTACCGAGTTACTTTGTTTATAGCTTTGATATTGTTTAGATCTACCATATTAAAGTAAATTTAACATAGATATATATTCTCAAAGTCCATAATCTATATCTTGTTCTTAAAAGGTTTCATAAGCATTCTAGATCTAGCTTTAGGGAAATCGTCCTTTTTGCATGGAATTTTAAAGAGAATTTGTAGCTTGCATGCATTAGATTTATGTTTTCTATTATAAAAGATAAATCTAGCAATCAGTGCACATCATATTGGCTGCCTAAAA
Organism: Pseudotsuga menziesii; assembly: GCA_001517045.1. Taxonomy (NCBI): domain Eukaryota; kingdom Viridiplantae; phylum Streptophyta; class Pinopsida; order Pinales; family Pinaceae; genus Pseudotsuga; species Pseudotsuga menziesii. Next base: position 165,695 of record LPNX010671101.1, read on the forward strand.
GGAAATCCATGATCCCAAGGAAAGCTTCCTTTCCTTGGTTCCCTTTTTACCTTTTTTAACTAGTTTTTACTTAGCTTTTTTTGGTTAAAAGTAAGCTGAACCAAAGGTACTTTCAAAGTGTTTTTGGGCATATTTAAGTCTAATAATATTTCTGGTTTTTATCAGGTATAACATAAAAGAAGAGGATTTTTTGCTCGAAAGTGACTTTTGGGCCTTCTGAATCCCCCCAGGGGTCTCCCTTTTTTACTGAAATCTTTAATTTTTGCACTTTGTAAGATCTTGGTTTCATTCTGTATAAGAATCAAGAGGAATCATATCATTTTGCTGATATTTTAACCACTGGTAATAAAAATAATTTTGAATAGGCTCTTTCGAGCCCATTCCCCATCCCCTCTGGGGGGATTTGCGTCCGTGTCATTTTTTATTTTTGTTCATCTTTTTTCAATCTAGCATAGCATTAATATGCAGGGTAGTATACTTTGATTTAAAATCAATTCCATATTCCATTTCTATTGGTTTCAAAGTAACTTTAATACTTACCCCACAAGCATCCTTTTGAGCCGAAAGGTGAAGAAAGGTTCGTGGTAGTCTAATTAGAAAATTGTGGTTTGGTTATCTTTTTATGTTCATTTTCTATCATAATTTGTTTCAGTAACCATAATAAAATCAACCCTCCCTTGATTCCCCGATTGAGGTCCACTTGGACTGAAAGAGGTTCCTGGAGGGTTTTCTTTTTAACAAGAACATCCATCTCAAAATTTACTAAAATTGACAAGACTCCGGTGTGTATGCTCTGCACTTGGTTGCGATTCGTCCGATCAGTCAAGATGTATCAAAAGCATTTGAGTGACTAGTATAATTACGATTCACTCCTCCAAATTGACAAACCATTAGGTGAAAATCCAACACTTAGATCAAACCATTATGGTGGCAAAATACCCAACGGAAGCGGGAACTTCTGAAAAGTGACATCGGGGCACCGATCTCTGTCACACCCTAATGGGTGCATTATAAACAATAGCCCCAGAGACTCCATTCAGCCCACATATTCCTTGTGGGTAGCTGTGAAGGTTTATTTTTGGACATACTCCAAGTACTCTCGAGTACATCTAGAGTCCACCCTTTCGCCTAATTTTAATCAACTCATATTTCACATTAACTTAAAACGTACCAAGAGGCAACTGCAAAACATTCACTCCAAGCACATGCAAGTACACTGATTTTATTTTGACTCCATTTTAAGGAACTAGTTATTTTCTTGCTATATATATATATATATATATATATAGTGTCTCAGCATTGTGCTTTTGTGTGTTCATTTTGTATCTTTTCATCTATTGTTGTTTATGGTTAAATTTCAAACTCCTAGGTAATTCATTTAGTTTAACATCACCATACTAAGTAATTAGCCTTAGTAACTTAATAGGGTCTACCCCCCTTGGCTTCGTTAGGAATTGAGCCTAAATGGAGGAGTCAAGAACAAGGTGATAGCCTTGACTCGAGACTTTCCCCCAAGGACACACCGAGTGGCTTGAAGATTTCTGCCACGTGACCCAGGTGTGTGTAAGGTGGCAACAGAGCACTTTTGTGTTCTTCCCAAGATTGCCTTTTTCTTGTGAGCTTGCTATCAAGAGATGGAGGATTGAAGTGGTGGAGGCCCAAGTGGGGGATTTAATTTCTCCGATTTGTAGACGTGCTGACAGAGGTTGTATCCATTGTAATCTCTGATTTTATAATAATAGAAATATCTTTTCGTGTTAAATAATGTGCATTTGAGTGAATATTGTATCCATTGGATGATTTCAAATGCTTATACATTGTTGATTATATATGCTAGAATAGATCTAACACCAATATATAGTATGCTTGTATTGTTTATTTGTTATTGAGGAAGTAATCTATCAATTCAAGCTGAAGTTGGAAAGCTCAAAGGGGATCTACTTCAACCTCGGAATAAGGTACGAGGTCTAATCCTTTAGTGTTAGATGTTTTAATTTCTATTGCATATTGGAAAGGATTGATTTCTGGAGTCAAGCTGTCTGTTGTGGTACCCCAAGCCAAAGGAATTTCTCTCCGTAACAGAAATGGCGACTCCATTGGGGAGTTCCTAGTATATGTCCTTTGGGGGTTTTCTATCAGCATTCAATGACTTTGAATTGCTATTTCTCTCTTGTTTCTGTTTCGGGTCTGGGGGCATGTTTTCCTCGTAGTGTCTGATTGGTGTGAAGTTTGTCTCACCTTGTCTGTTTTCCTTGACTTTTATGCACTTTTCTTCTTGTACGCAAGTTTCAGGCTCACAGTTGCGTATACACACATATTTCTCTGCTATTTCTGCGTATACAGGCGGGTTTACTATGAACAGTCGTGTATGCCCTTAGTTTTTCCTTTTAGAGGAATTTAAAAGGTTGCTAGGTGAAGTTTGATGATTACCGAGTCTCCTTTGATACTGCTGATTCTATATACACCTCTGTTTCTAACCAGAGACATTTTTTTTAGGGTAAATATTTATAGCTGATTTTACCACTCCAGGTGAATCACACTTGTATGGCTTTTTCACTATCCCTCTGCAGACTCCTTATAACCCTTGGACCATTGTTTGTCCTTTGATGTTTCCTTGACCATCCCTAAAAACATGTGAAAAATGATACACATGACTTTTAAACCTCTAATCGCGTATATACGGACCACTAAAACCACATACATTGGGATGTGTACAAAATCCAAATCCTTTTGGAGTTTTCCTTGACATGGATCCGACTCACTTGACTCCTGGCCTTCCATATGCCTTGAGATCACTTGGATTTGACCTTTCATTACCCCTTTGAAAATCCATATAAGGAACTCTTTGGTACATTGAAGGAATAAGAGAGAATTGAGAGCAAAGAAACTATAGTCCATTGTTGATGGAACTTATGCTTGAGTCTGCATCCCTTTGTCCCTTGGAGCACTTTTGTGTTCTTGCCAAGATTGCCTTTTGCTTGTGAGCTTGCTATCGAGAGATGGAGGATTGAAGTGGTGGAGGCCCAAGTGGGGCATTCAGTTTCTCCAATTCGCAGACGTGTCGACAAAGGTTGTATCCATTGTAATCTTTGATTTTATAATAATAGAAATATCTTTTCCTGTCCAATAATGTGTGTTTGAATGAATATTGTATCCATTGGATGATTTCAAATGCTTATACATTGTTGATTATATATGCTAGAATAGATTTAACACCAATATATAGTATGCTTGTATTGTTTACTTGTTGTTGAGGAAGTAATCTATCAATTCAAGCTGAAGTTGGAAAGCTCGACGGGGATCTACTTCAACCGTCCGGAATAAGGTATGAGGTCTGATCCTTTAGTGTTAGATGTTTTAATTTCTATTTCATATTGGAAAGGATTGATTTCTGGAGTCAATCTATCTATTGTGGTACCCCAAGCCATAGGAATTTCTCTCAGTAATAGAAATGACTACTCCTCTAGGGAGTTCCTAGTAGTTGTCCTTTGGGCATTTTTCTATCGACATTCAATGAATTTGAATTTCTCTTTCTGTCTTGTTTCTGTGTCGGGTCTGGGGGCATGTTTTCCTGGTAGTGTCTGATTGGTGTGAAGTTTGTCTCAGCTTGTCTGTTTGCCTTGATTTTTATGCACTTTTCTTCCTGTACGTGACTTTCGAGCTCACAGTCGCGTATACACACGGATTTATCTGCTATTTCCACGTATACTCGCGGGTTTACTGTGAACAGTCGCATATGCCCTTAGTTTTTCCTTTTAAAGGAAGTTAAAAGGTTGCTGGGTGAATTTTGATGATTGCTGAGTCTCCTTTGATACTGCTTGGGTCTTTATACACCTTTGTTTCTGACCAGAGACGTTTTTTTTTAGGGTAATTTTTTTTTTAAAGTTCTTGTCATGGCATTTTCGATTTTTTGTTTGGGATTAGTGCATTAGATTTCTTTTACCTTAGTGCTTTGCTTGAGTACTACTTGAGTGTGATTGCAGAGTCTGGGGGTTGTAGAATCATTCTTTTTCTTTTTGTATCTCATTTTATTTCAAAAAATCCAAAAATATTTGTTTATCATCATGCATGGCATTTTTCATTTTGCATAGTACTTGCACTAGATTTGCTTTGGAGTATTAGTCAGGATTTCATATAGGAAAGATTGCATTCATCATTTGAAGAAAATTGTGCATTTCACGTAGTAGCATACCCTGTTTTCATGGACACAATGCATTTGCATTGATTGTTAGGTGTGCATTTTACTTCATGTTGTGTCATAACACCATTAGTTGCACAGCCATATCCCTCTTTTGAGTAATAAATCCAATTAAAAACAACGCTTAACTAAAATGAACTACACTTTTTTATTTGATAGGGTTCACCAACAAGCTTAGGTTTTAGGGTCTTGGAATATTTCATTGTAAGTAAATTCTCCAAGACCACTAAACAACAACATGTATGTGTCTGTCCAGGTGAGTGTGTGAAATCCTTGGTATAACCAGTGTTTCTTAGGATCCTCCTCTCAAAAGGGAGTTAAGCATGAGGCAGTGTGAGCAGTTATTGATTGCAATGACCCCTATTCATAACTGAGTAGCACTGGAGATATTTCCAGTATTGTATTCATATCTGGGGGCTCTTTCGAGAGTTTCAGGCTTTGCTACCCTACCCATACGATCAATCCCACCTGTGACTATGTCCGCCTGATCATTGGTTATATAGAGGTGACCTTAGTGGCCTTACCTAGGATATTGAGGGGGTACTTTGCAGGGGTTATTCTATAGGTGTCCCAGCCAGGTTGGGGTCGAACAACACAGTCACTTTACACGTTGAAGCCAAGGGACACAATAATTGGTTACATACTTCCACTTGTTGTGTATGGGAGTCTCAAGCCTCTCCTAGGTGAGACATACCTGCTTCATTCATGAGCTCACTTATCCTGCCCTTGATTGCTTGCATTTGGCTTTAGATTTTATTGGTGATTGCTCTATGCATGATAGCTTGCCTACGGTTTGCGTAGATAGAGAGTCTTTTCTACTTTTTGAGTCATTATGGATTTGGGTGCGGCTCCTCGCCATTCTAGTCGTTTAGCAAGACTTCCAAATTCTACATCTCCTTTTCCTTTGGGAGAGACACATAGACAGTCCAGGTGGACTACTTCGCACATTGATTCACACACAATGGGAGACCATATAGAAGTTATTCCTGAACCACCTTCTCCCATTCATGTGGAAGATGGGGAGTTTAGTCCTACCTATGATCCTTCACCCAACTTGACTGAGTTAGGTCCTGTGATTTATGAGATATGAACCTTTCATGATAGACCTACTCACCGTAGGGTTGATTCCCCATTGACGTATTACCGATATGGAATGCCGAGACTCATTTCGAACCCACGAGCACTAGTTACGGTAGTTATGGTATCTCTGGTTTTTACACACATGATTTGGCATTTCATGTCGAGTCTAAGTTTGAGCCTAACACTATGCTTGGGGGCACTCTCATTCCTTACCATGCATAGAGGTTTGGGAGCACTAGTCACATTGCACCTTCCATCCCGGTGGTGGAAGCTATGTCACATATTCCTCCTAGGTCTAGGGTTAGTGATCCTATTAGGATACTAGATCTGAGATGAGTGACTATAGGGAATAGTATGTATTTGATTACATAGATCCCTTCGTCCTTTGTCCCTAGTTATTCGAATGTTCATCCTCCACCTCATTCACGTGGTCCTACAGGCCGAAACGTTGCTACGAGTCATGTCCGTACTGTGGTTATGAGACTAGTAGTGTCTCGGGTCCATGCACCACCCGTTGTTTCAGGAGGTCATGCTCATACTTCTAGAGGTCACATCCCTACTTCCGGAATGTACATTCCTACTTCCAGAATGTACATTCCTACTTCCGGAACGTATGTTCCGACCTATGGAGTGTCTCATGGGACATTTCATGCGATGACTTATGGACCCTATTATGGGACACAGTATGGACAGGGTTCTTCAGCTTATGGGGGTGGGTATCAACAACCTGCTTACTCTCCAAATTACGGCTTTGTAGCATCGACTAGTCAAGGTCCACCACATTATGGTGCTTCTGTGCCACCTTATATGGGTCAAACAGGAGGAGGGAACTATGGTCAAGGCCATGGTGGTAATCAGACCTATGCGAATCTGAATTATTAGGGAGTGGTCCATCAACCTCACCATCCTAGGCTCCCTTTCCTCACAACGCTGAATCTTCCTAACTTGTCGAGATTGATGAACAATCCTATAGCTCATGACTCGGCTTGGCTGGCTAACCCTACTAAGCTTCCCTTGGACATACCCAAGTTTGAGGGAAAACTGGGAGAGGATCCGAGTGAACACGTTACTACCTTTCACCTATGGTGCTCTTTGAATTCCTTACATCAGGACTCAATCCATTTGAGACTATTTCAATGCACCTTTATAGGGCCTACAACGAAATGGTATATAGAGCTACCTAGGGGGGCATTCGCTTTGTTCAATGACATAATGATGAATTTTCTTAACCTCTTCCAGTTACCAGTGTGTTATGATGTTGGTACGGAACTCTTGTCGACATTTCAACAAAATAAAGCAACACATATCTCAGATCATATCCAAGAGTGGCATAGATGGAAGACATTAATTAAAGCCTTTATACCACCAGAATTCCTCCTCGAATGGTTCCTTAAGTCGTTATTTCCATATATAGCGAAGGATGTTTCTACATCCGGAGTGCAGAATGAGGAAGAAGATATTTTTAGGGCACGGGAACTGGACTTGATTTATGCTCAGTTCAGTTTGTTATATGAGATTATTCCCAACACTCTGCGTTCTAGTTTCGACCCAAAAGTTAAACCTAGATCACATGCCAATGGAATTGTGGGTTGTGTGAGTGCTAAACCTACGGATTCGGTTGCGAAACAAGTTAGTCAATTGTCAATCAACCAATCCACTTTGGGACAAGCGACGAATTTGTCCCAACCCCCCCAAAAGGTGAGTGTGATTTTTGTACAATCATTGAACTAGAAGGGTAACCAGCAGCCTGGATGGAATAAAAAGAAGGGTAAGAAAAATTGTAAGGGTGGGAATAGGAACGAGAATGATAATAATAATGGCAAGAATGCCCGTGATGCTGGGGGGGACAAGCAAGCTAAATGTAAGGTTAAATTCCCTTGCAAGTTGTGTAAGGATGATCACCTCACTTACTTGTGCCCTCATATTGATGAAGCCTCGAGATTCTTGGCACAGGGCCCATCTGTGCTAACTAACCCTTTGACTCAGATTCAAAATATGAACTCGAGGACCCATGATCAGTCTGGTGGTGATCAAGATCCATTAGAGGGTAGTGGTAATGGTTGCATTAACATGGTACGTGCTGCGAAAGTTGTGACCTGTGTGAAGGACTATGGTTCGTCACAACCCAGCCCAGGAAAGGAACTTGACCCACCAGGGTCTCCTTTGCGTATTGAGAAACCTGTGGATAAACCTAAAGCTACACCTCGCATTCCTAACGGAGTCCTTAAGCATTCGAGGCACAATCCTAATGCCCAAGACATCTAGAGCTATTCAGTTGTCGAGGATTTGGGCCACACTCCTTGTGCGATGTCTGCATTGGAAGTGCTTCAGAGTTGTCCTTCGCAAAGGAAGGATTTGGTTTCTTCCCTTGGTGTGAATAATGATTATTCTTCCTCCGTGATTAAATTTGAAACCGTAGGACTTCAGCCTCGCTTGCCTTACTATGTGTCTCTTTTGATTAATGTAGAACGTCTTAACATGACCGTCAAGCGCACTATGATTGACAAAGGCGCTGCTGCTTCTGTGATGTCTTTATCGTGTCAGAAGCATTTAGGTTCCCCTGAGCTATCTAAATCAATGACCATGTTAACTGCATTTGATGGGAGATCATTCAGGCCAGATGGGATCCATCCTTCCCTTAAGGTCCATTTGGGAGGGAAGACCGTTGCGATAGAGGTCGAGGTGGTTGATGCGCCCCTTGACTACAATCTCTTGCTGGGTAGGAATTGGATGTATAGTATGAAAGCCATTGCTTCTTCCCTATTTCGCGTTGTATGCTTTCCATTTAACGGAAGATAGTCATGATTGATCAAATGACATTCAAGAATCCGTCTATTGCCGCATCTTCGAGAGCTTCAATCCTGATTTTTGAACACTCTTAGCCGCCAACTGGGAGTGTGGGTGTAGGCATGTATCCATCCCTTATGGGAAGCTTTAGTTGTCATGCACCAATCCTTATGATAGGGTCTAGTTCTGGTGAGGCTCCGACATCTATGAGATTGGTGTATTTTTGCACAAGTCACATGGAATACCCTTGGGTTCTTCCTACATCGAGTACTCCGAGTGAGCCCATCGTAATGAACGTGGATTTTCCTGCAACTATGATAGCTTATCAAGCCAATATTGAGTCTGTTGCAGAGCCTAGTCCTTCCTCTTCACGAACAAAGGAGGAGGACCCTTATGTGGTTCCAACATGGGTAGTACAGTCTTCTCACGCACACAACTACCTTGATACTTTTTTCCCTTCAGATGAAGCGATTATTGAGGCAATGTCGAGAGTTGAGCCACCATGTGAGGAACTACATCATAGATCTTACTTTCTTCCCGATCTTGACCACTTGGAGCGTGAGGACTTTAGGGCCGTTCTTAGTGAGAGAATTGGTAGTCCTATGGTTCCATTAAGCTCTCCTGGTCTGATGGCTGATGGAAACATGGCTAACATATCTTCAATGATTCCTATCAATATCTCTCACGATCCTGGCAAGATAGAGAATGTCTATATTGGGCAGAATGTTCCCATGCTGAGATTCTAGAATACATCGAGCTATTCAAAGAGTTCCGTGATATATTTGCTTGGTCTTATGACGAAATGCCAGGAATCGACCCTCGAATTATCGAACACGAGATTAAGACTTATCCCAATGCTAAGCCTGTTTGACAACATTTACGTGCTGTGAATCCTAGTAAAGTACCCACCATTAAGGCATAGATAGAAAAACTGTTAAAAGTCAGTTTTATCTATCATGTTCCCTTGATGGAGTGGGTTTCAAACCCCGTTTTGGTGGATAAGAAGCAGGGAGTGGTCCACATATGTACTAATTTCCATGATTTGAATCGTGCCTGTCATAAGGACAATTTCCCCACGCCATTTATTGATAATATTTTGGATGAGTGTGCGGGTAGCGAGGTTTTTTCCATTATGGATGGTTTTTCCAGATATAATAAGATACAAATTAAACCTGAGGACTAACATAAGACAACATTTATTTTTCCTCGGGGAACTTTTGCATATCGGAAAATTCCTTTCGGCCTGAAAAATGCCGGAGCTACTTATCAGCGGGCAATGACCTTGATCTTCCATGATCTCAAGTATATTATCAAAGTATTTTTGGATGACCTTGCTTCTCATTCTCGTATGATAATGCGTCATTCCTATCACTTGATATTGGTATTCGAAAGATGCCTCCATTATTTGGTTAGGCTAAATCCTCATAAGTGCATAATTTGCATGAAGTCAGGTTGCTTGTTAGGATTCATCATTTCTAAAGAGGGTATAAGAGTAGACCATTTGAAGTTTGAGGCAATACTTTAATTGTCTCCCCCGAAAAATATTCATCATATTCAATGTTTGCAAGGCATGGAAAACTTCTTATGGAGATTTGTTGTCAATTTTTCCAATTTGACTAGAGGCTTAATGCATCTTTTGAAGAAGGACACCACCTTTTGTTGGGATGAGCGAGCCCAGGAGTCCTTTGATGCGAGCCCTAGCATCGGCCCTAGTGATTAGTCCCCCAAACTATAGCCTTGATTTTCTACATTATGTGGACGCGTCCATGGAGACGGTTGGGATGGTTTTGGTTCAAGAGGATGAGGAGCTCCAAGAGCATGTAATATAATATCTGAGCTGGAACCTTATTGATGTAGAGATTCGTTATTCTCATGTTGAGAAGCTTGCCTTAGCTGTCGTACATGCGATTCAGTGGTTGAGACATTATATTCTCCTTCGCTAGACCTTGGTTGTAGCCCATGTCAATCCATTTCAATTCATCCTCACTCGAAGGATGATTGGGGGAAAATATAATAAATGGATTGTCATCCTGCAAGAATTTGATCTCGAATTTGTTTTGGAAAAATTGAAGAAATCGTTAATTTTTGTAGAGCTTATATCAGATTTCCCAAGCGAGGCCAAGGAGTTGGTTTGTGAAGATACATTTGTCGATGAGCACATCTTCTTAATCTCAACTTTAGACCCATGGTATGGGGATATCATTATATATCTACAAACATTGAAGGTCCCTACTCACCTCTCACGAGATGAATGATGATGATTATGTCACGTGTCTAAGAATTACCTCATAGTGGATAACACTTTATACCACCATGGGGTAGATTCCATTTTATGACATTGTTTAACTCATGAAGAGGCTAAGGTAGTGCTAAATGATTGCCATAGAGGGGCATGTGGTGGTCATTTATCTGGGCTTTCTACAGCCCAAAATATCTTAAGAGCGGGTTATTTATGGCCGTCAATCTTTAAGGATTGTGTAGATGCAGTCAAGCAGTGCCACCCTTGCTAGGTGTTTGCACGTAATATGTGCTCGAAACCTGCCCCGTTACATCCCATCATCAACGCTGGTCCCGTCACTAAGTGGGGGCTTGATTTTATGGATTGCAACCCAGCTTCGGCTGGGGGGTATCATCATAATATAGTGGCTATTGATTACTTCATGAAATGGGATAAGGCTATGCCTACAGTTAAATCTGACGGTGAGATAGCCGCGCACTTCGTATTCAACCAAATTATTACTCAGTTTGGGATTTTGAAAGAAATTGTCACTGACCATGGCTCACACTTTCAGAATCATATGATGGAAGAGTTTGCATCAAAGTTAGGGTACAAGCAAGAGAATTCCTCCTCTTACTACCCTCAAGCGAATGGATAGGTGGAAGTAATGAATAAATCACTCAAATCCATTCTCCAATGAACCATCGCATAGAGCAAGAATAATTTGCACATCATGTTATATCCTACTTTTTGGGTGTATAGAACCACCGTTAAGACTGCCACAGGTTTTTCTCCATATCAACTTGTACATGGAGTGGAGTTGATATTGCCGGTTGAATGCGAGATTCCTTCTTTGAAGCTAGCGATAGAAATCTTACCAGACACTTCACCATTGGAGGAGCGTTTGGTACACCTTGAGCAACTTGATGAGTAGCGTTGAGATGCCTTGGTGGCTCTAGAGGTAAATAAATGTCGTGTAAAGGTCCAGTATGATAAGTTTGTCCGTCCAAGGAGGTTTAGTGAGGGAGACTTGGTCCTTTTGTGGGATCGACTGAAAGAACCTTTGGGGGCAAGAAAGTTTAACCCCATGTGGCATGGTCCTTACGTCGTCAAACGTGTGTTAGAGAAGGGTTCTTATGAGTTAGTGGATTATGAGGGAATGTCCTTGGCGGAGCCTAGAAATGGGCTCTATCTAAAGAAGTACTATGCATGATTTTCAGCCAAGGCTGGTTATTGTATATTATTGTATAGTTTGTATAGTTAGGTATTTTTCTTATCGTGATCAGGTTTGTGATTAGTTTCATTTATTTTTGAAGATGTCAATGGAATCTTCCACCTACATAGGATTCGCGGATGGTGTGAGCTGTCACACTCAACACTCAGCCTCTGCTGCTTGGGTGATTTATACTCCTATGGGTTAGGTACTATCTTCAGGAGGCGTATGTCTACGATGATATTCCAACAATGTTGCTAAATATAGTTTCGTTATCGAGATTTTACGGGATGCCATTTCACATGGCATTCTTTCTCTTGAGGTACGTCTTGATTCGGAGTTAGTAGTGTCATAGCTTAATGGTTTGTAACATGTTAGAGATCTGACGTTATTAAGAAGATTCTTATGTGTGAGATTATTAGAACGACAATTTGAAAATATAACATACATACATATTCCAAGAAGTAATAATCAAGTTGCTGACTCATATGCTAACTACGTGTTAGATTGGCATTTGTTTCATACACAATAAATTCATCACAAACACAAATTTTTACACATGTAAATAAATAAACCGATCATCATAAGAGTTTTTATAAACATCCAAAATGTGATAATACATAGTGTCATGATAAAAAAATGGGGCTCTCAAGCCACTAGAATATAATACATGGTAATACAAAATGTGTCACTCCAAGGTTTCTAAGCCTATGGAGGAGGAGGGGGGTTGTGATCATGGAAGGTCACTATGGCTCTAGCTAGCCATCAAAATAATTGCACCCATGCTCGTGGTACACCCACCACCTAGTGCTGCATAGCCTCAGGCAAGTCCTCGACTTGCACCATGGGAACTCTATGTGTCAACCTAACAAAGTTGGTATGAATGCTCTGGAGTGTCCGCTCCCCATCCACACCCATGATATCATCTCCTCTTCCCCTCCGTATGTGACGAGGGAAGCCTTCAGGCCGCCGTGGTCCCACATCTGCATGCAAATGGTAGATGTCACTATATATTGTCACCCAAAAATATGTCTTTTGATTTCATATAATCAGAAAACACAAAAAAATTAAATAACTCAAAAAATTAAAAAAAGAGAGGGTCGATATTCGTTACCTATATCACCATATGCCAATCCTAGTGGTAGCGGCATGTCTAAGTCCCCCCGGAAATCTATCCTTGCATAGGGGTAGTCATCGATGGAAACTATTTGTCATCGCCACCACAGAAAGAAATCAGTTGGATAGGGGTTGGCCACCCTACCTCCCCCCAGTCTGTGCATAGCATTTGCCCAAGGCCATTGGGCCGGAGCTCAAACCCCGTGAAGAGGAACGTCAACTCTAGGGCTCAATCCTAGAACATGCTCAAAGAAAAACATGGTCAATATGGTACTGAACCCAAAGTTCCACACTTTGCCTACCTTACACTCATTGAGCCGATGTTTCATGTTGCTCAGTAGTGTAGTGTGCCAGTCATAGACCGTGGGTCACATGCACTCCACTGCATAGAACATCAAAGGCCACGAGGCCTAGTGGAGTGAAGCCAAGCCTGCTATCCTACCCAATGTCAGTAGAATGGCCTTTAGGCCTAGAACCTGTATAGAGTTGGTTGGGACCTGACTCCCCACCTTCTCTATGTCTGGATAGCAGTACACTGCAATGTACTCGTCGATAGTCAGGCCACCTTCGGGCCCACCATGATAATGAAGGTTCACTACTTCCCCCCATCGGGAAAGTCCAGTAATAAAGTATATATCCTCCACCTCTATGGAGAGGGACATCCCATCTATTTGGAAGGACTCAGATTCTGGATCCCAATAATCTACCAGCATCTGCGATAATCTTGGTTTGGCCATAAAGCCACCAAGACACCAAAACTTGTAGAGTCCACATGCATGTAGCATTTGTTGAGCCATTAGATCGGCCCTTACTATCTCCTCTACATCACCATGTTCACGCTCTCTCCACTATAGGACCATCCTGCACAAAAAATTGCAAGTTTTCCCATTAGATTACTCAAAATACCTTATGCGCGGCCGCATACGCAACTGTTTTACAAATAGCCACACATGTACATGGGTTTGGGGGCATTTTCCGCTTATATCCAGCCCTATACATGGGAAAACCCTCGATTTCCACATGGGCCATAACACCTTTTTTAGTTTAGCCTAGGAAACTCAAATGACCATGGAATTTGATAAAAACTGCATTGAAATGGAAGAGAAGAGCATGGGTAAGTACCTGGAAAAAACGCTAGTGGATTCCGCCGACTGGATCTCCTGGAATTCGTTGTTGAAAATCTGAGCTCAATTGGGTAAAAATTTCAAATGTTTTATGATGTTTTGAAATATTTACTATTTATAGAAATATTTCAAATTTTTGAAAATTTTTACCCCCTTTCCTATAGTTTAGACTATTTCTAATCATTTTAGACCGTTTTTGACATAATTTATGATGTAGGAGAGCTTTTCGAGTGCCGTTTCAGCCGTTGGATTGATCCGTTCATGCTGATTTCAGGTATCATGTATAAACTGGCATATAGGTTAGGTTTCATCACCATTTGAATTTTGCATGACCTTATGACCATTTCATCATAGCCTTAGGTACGAACCCACTCTATTATGTCACGAAACCTTCTTGTTGTTTTAGAAGTGGCATGATATGAGTGGTAGAGCTTGACCTTACATGGGTACCCTAGTTAGTGCCTTATTTGCATTTGGTGCCCATGCTGATGTTTTATCTTTTAGGGTGTGGGAGTCCATTGTATAGTATTTCCATGACATTTCGCAAGAGACTCATACTCCTCTTGATCTTTTTGCTGGCCTATGTCCCTCAGGAGTCCCGTATGTCAAGTTGTAATTGCATTATCATGAGATTTTCCTACCTTATTGAGCTTTATGTTAGCTTCCCTAAAATTACGTTTCAGCCATATAGCCTGATCTTGTCTCATGTCTAGCCATGCAGAGCCATTTTATATATCCTTTGCAGCTTGATTCCCTTTTTACCTAGAGGGGATTTTCCCCCGAGTGTCGATATCCTACACGTGTCCTTGAATTAAGCATAGGTATGTTCCACTACTTGGAACTAGTTTGTTTTCCCCTATGACATTTGTCTCCTCCTAGTATGTAACTATAAAGCCATTTTATTCTTTTTCAAGCTTTTTAAATAATTGAAAAAGTCCAAAAAAAATAAAAAAAACGAAAAATCCAGACAAGGAAAGATGTTATCTTTGGTAGCCGTCGAGTTGTGTCGCCTTTGAATAAAGCACTGTTTATCAAATCCATTGGTTGGTTTTATAGTTTGAATTTAGGAGCTGTACTCGTTTATATTTATTTATCTCCACCAACTGGTTAAGCTTCCAATCCCTATGGAGCTTCTGTCGATGCCTCCTGTGTCACAGAGATGTCCCAATTTGTATATCGAGTCTATGCTGCCTTTATTCAGTCACCATTTTCTATTATTCTCTTTTTCGAAGGAAGTTGAAACCTAAGTTGGCCATTCCTTAGTTATATTGACTTTCCATGTCAGCCATTCTCGGTACAGTTACTGGTTCGTGCACCTTATGATCGAGTCCTTCCACATCATATAGCTTTGCTAAGCACCTCGTGTTGGATGATGGGGGATGCCTTAATGCCATCCTTCCAGTGAATTTCATCCCATCGACTTCAGATCATTTATTCTGGGATTGGAATCTAGAGTCATTTTGAGTGCCTTAAGACTTGTAGTCATCAGTGGTAGGTTCTCTCGCCATCGACAGTCTTTGGGAATACATCATTGTCCCCTGATCGATGGATCCTCTCAAGTGTTCGACCTCAACACATTTATTCACACTTGTTAGTTTGCACTCTAGTACCTTGATTCCCATTTTCATTATCAGTGGGTGATCTTGCGTTTGTTAACGGTATACATTAATGACTGGTAATCAGATGATGGACTACTATGTTCAACCTCGACACCTCTATTCGCATAGTAGGACATGTACTCATAGTAGTTTGTGTAGAAGACCTTCCAGATTGGTGGCATCTCTTATATGCTACCTACTTGATCGTTCTAGTGTTCATGAGATTTCAACTCTCGTGACTTGATTCCAGTATATGTCAGACATTTCCAGCTATTATGGAGATCTTGATCCATTTTATATCTTCAACTATTGTGGAGATCATGGTCCTTTGTATATATTCATCATGGAGATTCTAATATATGTATAGTGTACGTGGCGATGACCACTTATGTGATATCTTGTATCATGCCTATTCATGGCCATTATACTCTTATGTATCTGGGAATGCTATATGTATTTGCAGTTATGTGCAGAGTTGTATCAGTGTACTATGCTGGTTGGGTGGTTGGTCTTCCATTTGGGATTCTTCATCACTCCACTTCTAGGATGGACTTATAATGTATTTCGGCCATCGTATGACCCCTCTGACCTCACACATTAGGGGGGATCTGTTATAGCTGATTTTACCACTCCAGGTGAATCACACTTATATGGCCTTTCCCCTGTCCCTCTGCAGACTCCTTAGACCCCTTGGACCATTTTTTGTCCTTTGATGTTTCCCTGACCATCCCTAAAAACATGTGAAAAATGATACACATGACTTTTAAAGCTCTAATTGCGTATATACGCGGCTTTGACCACTAAAACCGCATACATTGGGATGTGTACAAAATCCAAATCCTTTTGGAGTTTTCCTTGACATGGATCCAACTCACTTGACTCCTGCCCTTCCATATTCCTTGATATTGCTCGAATTCGACCTTTCATTACCCCTTTGAAAAGCTATATAAGGAACTCTTTGGTACATTGAAGGAATAAGAGAGAATTGAGAGAAAAGAAACTATAGTCCATTATTGCCAGAACTTATGCTTGAGTCTGCATCCCTTTGTCCCTTGGAGAACTTTTGTGTTCTTCCCAAGCTTTCCTTTTGCTTGTGAGCTTGCTATCGAGAGATGGAGGATTGAAGTGGTGGAGGTCCAAGTGGGGGATTTCGTTTCTCCAATTCGCAGACGTGCTGACAGAGGTT
Organism: Pseudotsuga menziesii; assembly: GCA_001517045.1. Lineage (NCBI taxonomy): Eukaryota > Viridiplantae > Streptophyta > Pinopsida > Pinales > Pinaceae > Pseudotsuga > Pseudotsuga menziesii. The sequence goes on from LPNX010671101.1 coordinate 182,215, forward strand.
TTATCCATTGTAATCTCTGATTTTATAATAATAGAAATATCTTTTCCTATCCAATAATGTGTGTTTGAATGAATATTGTATCCATTGGATGATTTCAAAATCTTATACATTGTTGATTATATATGCTAGAATAGATTTAACACCAATATATAGTATGCTTGTATTGTTTACTTGTTGTTGAGGAAGTAATCTATCAATTCAAGCTGAAGTTTGAAAGCTCAACGGGGATCTACTTCAACCATCCGGAATAAGGTACGAGGTCTGATCCTTTAGTGTTACATGTTTTAATTTCTATTGCATATTGGAAAGGAATGATTTATGGAGTCAAGCTATCTGTTGTGGTACCCCAAGCCATAGGAATTTCTCTCCGTAACAGATATGGTTTGTTATATGGATAAGGCTTGGTTTGTATGGTATATGTTATGGTTATGTGTTCTTGGATCCACTGTTTGGATTAATTGTTTATGGTTTATACAATACAAATTGAATGGGGGCCTAGTTTTTGGCATGGGTTTGAGGGCTAACCCTTGACCCCTCCCCATTTTTTTAATTTTCCAACCTTTCAACCATAATGTGATTGCCAATGGAGTAAGTGGTGACCTTGGTGAAGGTCTTGAGTTTGATTCTCATAGGTCCAATACTTAACCACATTTTTTACCATTTTTACCATTCTTGTCGAAACTTTAAATGCTATCAACTTCTGCATCCATAGGATGTTTCGCATGAAAATAACTTTGCTAGAAATTTGTTGATGAGATCTTTCATGCTATAATATTTTATTTTCATTTTCAAGACTTTAACTTTGATCCACCTAGATAAAACCTTCCCACTAGGAAGCTTTTGGGCCACCAAAATCATGAAGTCATTCAAAAAATAAGTGAGGGTACAACTCCCTCACTCTTCCGGTCTCTAACCACCTTTTGTTCCTTGGATGCATTCCTTTAAACCCCACACCAAGAAACTCCATGTCTTCTCTTTGTGAAGATCTGGCCTTCTTGTCCAGTATTACATCTTCCTGAAGTTCATTAAGATACTCAGGAGCAAAATCATATATAAAAGGTGCTTAAACCTGTACATATTGGTATACAATCATAGGAGGCTCATACTGTTTCATGTTTTCCACATTAACAACTAAATACATTTACATATAAGGAGGCAATTCTAACTGGAAATAATTATTACCGACTTTGTCCAAAATTTTAAACGGTCCATACCTGATAGGTTTAAACTTCCTACCTTCTCCTTGGAATTGATATTTCTAATATGAAGCCATAATAGATCACTAATATGGAAATGGTTATCTACACGATGCTTGTCATGTCATTCTTTGTATTTGGCTTGACTTGATTCCAACTTTTCCTACACTTCTTGATGAATTAACTGGATTTGCTGAATAAAATTTTGAGATTTATCTGCATCAGCCTATCTACATTGCACTGTATCTTTCCCAAAAACAAAGTCTAAAGGAGAATTTGGAAAATACCCAAAACATGTCTCAAATGGAAACTTCTGAGAAGAAGATTGTATAGCTTTGTTGTACTCATGTTGTACATAATGCAACTGTTCATCCCAAAGCTTAGGATTCTTAGTAGAATACCATTGAAGAAGATGTACCATGGTTTGGTTGACCACTTCAGTTTTACCATTGGTTTGTGGATGGAATGTTTTTATTTTCTTCAACTTTGTGTCCATAAGCTCCCATAAAGATGACCAAAATTTCCCAAGAAAGAAGGAATCTCGATAAAAAATAATAGAAGTAGGAAGTCCAAAATGGACCCATACATTTTGAAAGAGCAAAAAAGTAGTCATATAAGTTGTGATATTCTTTTTACAAGGCATGAGTATAAACATTTTACAGAATCAATCCACAACAACATCCAGATAGCCATTCCATTTTCTAGATATTGGTGAACCTCCTACAAAATCCATTGAAACACTTTCCCATGGACAAGAAGGAACTGGAAGTGGAGTGTACAAGCCTAACTTTCTATTACTTGGTTTACTTGTTGCACACATAACACAACCTTTTACATATTTTTACATTGTATCATTCATTCGAGGTCAATAAAATAACTTTTCTAATTGTGCTCCAGTTTTACCTAATCCAAAATGTCCTGAAATGAGAGAAGTGTGAGCTTATCTTATCACATGCACTCTTTCACTATGTGGAATACATATTTTATGAACATTATACAACAACTTGTCATTGATACGATAGTTCAATTCTTGATTCTAATATCCATGCCATAGTGATTCATAAACTTCTTTGAAATCATCATCGTTAGCATATTGTTCAACATAACTTACATAATCTAAAGGACTTGGTTGAATGGCAGTAGAATCAACTTTTTCTGAATTCCTTTCTTATACTTAATAAGCAAATGATTTTTTTGTAAAAATTACATCCATCTAAAATGCCTTGATTATTGTTTCTTAGTTTGTGATTGTAAATATTGTAGTGGTTGATGGTCATTATGTATGATTGTTTCTTTACCCATTAGCTAATGTTTCCACTTTGTAACACTTTGTACTAATGCATACAACTCCTTATCATAGGTTGGATAGTTTATTATTGTTTTAGAGAAAGTTTCAGAATGATATCATATTGGTTTTTAATGTTGCATTAATACATGGGCCCCATTGCATAATCACTAGCATCGGTTTCTATCTCAAATGGTTGTTGTAGATATGGCAATGAAAGTATTGGAGTTGTGTTGATCTTTTCTTTCAGTGTGTCAAATGATTTTTGTTCCTTGGCTTCCCACTAAAAGACTTTGTTCACACTTGTCAAAGCATGTAAAGGATAATCTATGAAGGATAAGTTTGCAATGAACTTCCTCCAGTATTGGGCTTCTCCCAAGACACTTCTTACATCTGTTACATTATTCATCTTAGGCCATTTTACAATGACCTCAACTTTAGAGGAATCAATATTCAATTCACCACTTCCTACAATGTAATCTAGGTATACTAAATATGTCTTTCCAAATTCACATTTAGATATCTTTAGGTACAATTTTTCCCTTACAAGTAAATTCATTACCTGTTTAATATGCTTGACATGCTCTTCCCAATTTTGACTGAAAATCAGAATATCATCTCAGTATACTATAACAAAATCATCAATGAAGGTCCTAAACACGTCATTCATCACCCTCATAAATGTTGCGGGTGCATTACAACCCCCAAAGGGAATCACCATCCATTCATACAATCCCTTTGTGGTTTTAAAAGTTATTTTCCTAATATCATTTCCATGAATACAAATTTGATGATAGCCACTTGTTAGGTCTAACTTAGTGAAAATGATTGCATTTTTTAACTGGTCCAAAATATCATCAATTCGAGGAAGATGATACATGTTCTTTATTGTAATTTTGTTCAATGCCCTATAATAAACACATATACGCCATGTGCCATCTATATTTGGCACCAAAACAATTGGTGAACCAATAGAGAGGAACTTGGCCGAATGGTCCCTCTCTTAGTCAATTCCTAAACATGTTTCTTTATCTTTGCATTCTCAACAATGGAAGACCTGCACATACTAATATTAGGAAGAGGTGCATCTTTTAGTAAATGAATTTCATGTTGAATTTCCCTTTTAGGAGGTAATCCTTTAGGATATTGAAACATAATATCATAACTAGATACCAACTTTATCAAGTCCCTTTTAAGTTTAGGATTGCAACCTTTAAAGGATTCAGTTTGTTCAAAATCTTTTTCTTTTACTATCATAAGAACAAATTTTTTACTTGCATTAATTAACCTATTCATTTGATTTGCATAAAATTAAGAAATATGAGTTTTCATGCGATGTGCATAAATGATATATTCAATGCCATCCTTAGTGCGATGATACATGTTATCTTCCCTGTAAAAGATAGCCTTCGTATCATACAAATATGGACTACCCAACACAATACCATAGATATCCAATGGAGCCACATCTAGGTCTAACCCATCCACAAATCCATAAGTGATGGAAAAGTTAAGTATGCACTGATTTGTAACTTGTAATTGTGCATGATTGCTTGCCCATAGAAGTGGATATGGCTTAGGGTGTAACTTAGTTTCCAATTGTAATTTCTTAACAATTTCTTCTGAAATGAGGTTTTCTTGTGATCCACTATAAAAAAGAGTATCAATTTTTGTATGTTTGGAGATTACTTTAATATGAAATAACTCACTCCTCTTTGTTTCATCAATAGAAGGATCATTTCTTGAAATAGAACAAGAAAGAATTTTACCTTGTATGCTTGTAGAAACCACCTCAGTTTCATCCCCAAAGTCTGACCCCAAATCATGTTGGATTGTTGCTGAAGTAGTATTTTTTATCCTTTATTATTAAACTTCTTAGGCTTGAGCTCTGAATGAAGTTTCCAACATTTGGAAGCATCATGACCTTTCTTCTGACAATGAGTACAGGTAGGATTATCTCCTTCCTTATTCACAGTAGTTGTATGTTTACCTTTTCCCTTACCTTTAGACTTGTTTCCATCAGGTTTGAAAGGTTTATTTGAAAATTTTTATTTGGTAATATTTCCCTTCGTCTCTATGTGAATTTCTTGAACACACACATCATCAAGGTTAGTCGGATTAAACATCAATATCATATGTTGTAAATAACTATGCAATCCTCCTATCTATCTTAGAATATTTTCTTCGGTGTAGAGAGGTATACCAAGTACTAATGTTTTGTTTCAAAATTATTGCATGTAATCGTGCACACTTTGTCCCTTACCTTGCCTCAAATTCTTCCATTCCATCATATCTTGCTGTATATAGCCTAATGGGTAGAATTGATTTTTTAGTGTTGAATTGGAATCATACCAAGAGGAGATAATTTTATCTTTTATGGCAAGATACTCTTGAAATATCCTCTCCCACCAGATGAGATCATTCCCTCCAATTCAAAGAGATTCCAACGAAATCTTAATTTTATCTTCAGTAAACTTTTGAATCATATAATAAACTTCATTTTGATGGATCAAATTGTTGAATGTTTTAGCATTAAGCTCTCCACTATACATAGGTAATTCAAACTTAATATCTAGCTTTAATTCAGGCACATTAAAGTCAATTTTTTCTTGTTTCTTTTCAAACAGAGAATGTAAAGATAAAGAACCATCGATATAAGATGGAGAAGATGGTGGGTATTTAGGAGGTTCCTCACCACCTACTTCTTTTTTACCTTCCGCATGAGATGGACCTCCTTGTTCACCACTCTTTCGATATTGATAGAGCTCCTCTACCATCATTGTCATTCTCATGAAAGCTTTTAGAAAGTCCCCTTCAGATGGTGCAGAAGAAGCTGCTTCTTCTCCTTTTGGTGAAGACATTTTTCCTCTTCTTGAACCAATATCTAGATCAAAATCTTCAATTTCTCATTCACCACAAGGTAGCCTAGATCTTGTTAACATAAAATCAAAATGCAATGGTTATCTTTCCTTGATACCAAACTTGATCTGAAATTTCAGGATCTTTTAACCATTAATTTCCATTTGAATTTTCATGTTAAATACTCACAAAACATGCTTAACAACAAAACAATAATCCACCTTAGTACCATGATCTTATAAGTTAGGAAAATTTCATTTGCTTCCATGCAATGTTCTATGGTATAGACTTAGGGATATTGGTCATTTAATCATAGTTGATGTGTTCATGGTTGATCATTCATACAATTGAGGTGCTCCCATTTGATCATTTTGACTGGAAGGTTCCCTCATTGATGACATATTGTCCTAGGTGTGCTCCCCCATCCCCAGATTCATGGACTGTGTTTGAATTTAGGTGCTAGTGCATGTTTGTGGTGTTTTTTGGACTTACTCAAGAATTTATTGCCTCCTAGATACACTCCCACTCAGCCATGTTCTCACCCACACCTATAATGCCTCCATTTATGTCTCATCATGCCTCACCCATGTTCACACTTTCATTTTTGACTATTTTTTATAATTATGAAGATTATTGGTCCACTTAGGGGGGTTTGAGGGTCAAATAATGGTATAAATATGGAAATTAAACCCAAGTGATAGATCAAATACACTCACGAACGTGCTAATCAAACATGCAAAATTCATACAAAAGGAGACTAAAATTGGAGCATAAATTCATCCTGTATTGAATAAGTGTACATAATCCAACCATATGAAGTAATAGGCTTCTCAAATAGATAATTAAATGAGAGATTAAAAAGCACTAGGTTGCTATTCGAATTGGTCCAAATGCAGGCTTACTAAATCAAGTCAATCCCCCATAGGTGCAAAAAGGACTTTCCAAATATATGAAAATGCTCACGAATTGGATAAAGAAAGTGGGAAAGCTAATAGGTGATAAAAATACAACTCATTCATGCTTCTTTTTGGAGACAAGTAAGGAGGATGATGTGGGAGAAAAAGAAGGCAAGTTTCCCTAGACTAGCTTTTCCTTTATGCCTTAAAACTATTGTAAAGCAAGGAAGCATTAAGAAAAATCAGATATGCGCTTTTAGGAACCAGGAATAAAGACTTACTAAATATGTTTCTAGGATGATTCCAAAGCACTCCATGAACTGGTTTAGCAAGTATTGACTTCTAGGAACATGTGGAAGTTAACTAGCATAGAGAGGGAATCTAGGAATCTAGGAATAAGACAAAAATAATTTAATTAATGTCAAATATGGGTAACTATGGGTTGATTATTGTAGGACCCCCCCTTAAGTCTGACTTTATTAGTAAATATTAGAAAATTATAGGTCCTAGAAACAAGGCTTAGGCACCCTTTTACATGCTGCATGTCCATACAACCAAGGAAAGAGGCAAACACCCAGTGGGAAAATCCTCCCTTAAACATGGACAGGAAACAAAATTTTGGAAATCTTGTTATCAATCATTCTTCACCACATGATTAGCAATCCCTAGTAGTGATTTGAGATTTTTTAAGGTCTTCTCACATAATACTTTGGTGAATATATCTGCTACTTGTTCTAAATATGCGTAGTAGAGTAAAGCAATAGTATCATCATGCACAATCTCCCTGATATAGTGCATATGGATCTCAATGTGCTTGGTTCTTTTCCTTTGAAATGGATCAGTGGAGATTCAAATGGTGCTTTTATTGTCTCAATAGATGACTGTTGAAAACTCTGATTCAAAAACACATTCTCCAAGTATCCCCTGCAACCACAAACATTGAGTAGCTGCATTTACAACTCCTCTATACTATGCCTATGTAGATGAGAGTGCTATGGAACTTTGTTTCTTACTTGCCTAGCTGATTGTTCCTTCTACAAGCATGAACACATATATCAAGGTATACTTTCGATCCGTGTTGTCACCTGCCCAATCACTGTCAGTAAATCCAACTAGTTCTAAGTCATATTTTTCTTTGTAGAAAATCCCATGAGTCCTTATTCCCTAAAAAAAATTTAGGATCCTCTTGGATGCTCTCCAATGGATCTCATGAGGCTGATCCATTTATCTCTAAGCCATACTAGATACATAATATAAGGCAGGTTGAGTATGTGTAAGATAAAGAAAACACCCAATCAACTACCTATACATCGTATTATTTACCATAGGAGAAGAACCTGCTTCCTCAAGCTTAACTCCTGAAAGGAAAGGAGTCTTTCTTAGATTGCAATATTTCATGCTGAACTTGTTGATAAAATATGAAGCGTACTTTTACTGATGAACCTTGATTCCATGTTCGTATTGAGCAATTTCGAGACCCAAGAATTGGCTCAACAATTCCAAATCTGTCATAGAAAATGCATGGTTCATTTCATCCTTCAAGGAGGCAATCTCTTTCTTTGAACTTCATGTAATAAGTAGGTCATCCACATAGAGAAAAATAATATTTAAATAACCATGAATCAGCTTCAAATATACATTATAATCATACTTGCATCGAACAAAACTCAATGACAACATAAATCCATCAATCTTGGCATACCAAGCCCTGGGGGCTTGCTTGATCCCATAGAATGATTTATTTAACCTGCACACTAAAGATGGATTAGATACAAAAAATTATGGTTTCTACATATAAATATATTCATTTAGATCTCCATTTATAAAGGCACACTTCCCATCCATGTGATGTACCTCCCATTTCCTTGAAGCTACAATGGCTAGAGCTAGCTTTATGGAGTCCATCTTTTCCACTAATGCAAAGGTCTCATTGTAATCAATACCATGTACTTGAGAGTAGCCCTTGGATACCAATATTTACTTATATTTAAAAGGTGAACCATCAACAAAAAACTTAGTTTTAAAGACCCACTTACACTTCACTAGATTTTTCCCTAGGGGTAGATCAACGAGTTTCCATGTGTTGTTCTTCTGGAGTGAGCTGAATTCTTCTTTCATGGTTGTTTTCCATATTGGAATATCATGTGCTGCATATTAATATGTATGAGGATCAGAATCTACCATCAAATAACACTTCTCAGCAAAGAGTGGATCTTTCACACAAAGGGCACTCTCAAATTGAGTTCTAGTCCTCCTAGTGTCACTAGGATTTCCAGCTAGTGCCCCAACTGCATGAATGGTCCTTGCTTCCCACTTTGGTATTGTATGGTTGTTAGGATATGAAATTAAATAATAATTATCAGACAAATCAGAATCATAAAACTCATTAATCTTTTCACTTACAATCAATAGATGTGGTGGTGAAGAGGACTCTCCAACTTCAACTGCTGCTAAAGGCTCTTCTTCGAGCTGAACAGTCCTTTCAATGAAATATTTGTTAGTGATCAAGTTTATCATCTTTTACCCTTTTGAATATTTAGAATACCCAATAAATAGGCACTCTTGTCTTTGGGGTTGCAAATCCTTCCTCTTTTCAGTTGGAATTCTAGCCCAAGCCTTTGAGCCAAAAATCCTGAAATGGGTCACATATGGCTTGTGCCCACTCCAAGATTAGAAAGGAGTCATAAAATCAAGCTGCTTATGTGGAAACCTATTATGGATATAGGATGCATAGTTTATATCCTAGGCCCAAAACGTTTTTGGCAAATTTTACCCTCCATCATGCAATTTGCCATCTCCTTCAGTGATCTATTCTTTCTCTTAGCTATACCATTTTGTTGTGGTGTGTAAGGAATAGAATGACGCATATGGATACCTACATATTTGCAATACAGGATGAAATTAGACTTGACATACTCACCACCATTTTCAAATCTGAGGATCTTGAGTTTCCTCCCAGACTGGTTCTCAACCAATGCTCTATAGACTTTGAAAAGGTCAAAAAATTCAGATTTATGCTTTAGGAAGTAAACCCAAAAATACATGGAAAATTCATCTATGAAAGTGAGTGCATATTTTTATTAAATCATGGACATATGAGGGAATAGACCAGAAATGTCATTGTGGATCAACTCAAGGGGTGCATAGGTTTTCTAATGACTGGATCTCTCATACTTGTGCTCTAGGTGTTTTCCTAAGATACAAACTTGACAGACTCCTTTAGAAAACTTGATCTTTAGTAACCCTATGACCATATATTTGTCACTCAAATCAGAAAGATACTTTTAGTTAAGATGGACAAATCTTTCATGCCAAATCTTGCTTTCTTCATAGAGGAGCTCTCAGGATGAGCTTGCTTTCTTCTCCAAGAGTTGGGTCAACATGTCAATTTGATGTTTCATACAATAGCTCTCAAGATGATAGCCCTTACTGCAGTATGCTCACTTGCTAATTTCTCCTATGTTCTTCTTCTTCTGGAAGTTCTTCTTGGAGCCTGAGGGCTCCTCTTGAGACTTTGACTTGTCTCTCTTTTTCTCAAGTGGATTTCTAGCTTTCTTCTTGATTTTTGAATCCACCTTTGAATCTCCAGCAACCAAAGCATGGTATTTGGAAGGTTTGATGGTGCCCAACATCACCAATTTATCTTGCTCCTAGGTGAGAGATTCCATGAACTCAACAAGCTTAGGCATCTTCCAGGTTCAAGCTGTCAATTTAGTGGCATGGAAGGTTGAAAAAAACACTAAATAGTTAGGACCAAGCTTTGAGAGAATGGTCAAAACTAGTTTCTCTTCCTTCTTTTCAATCCCACATTGTTTTAACTGCAAAACAAGGGCCTTAAACTTGGTAAAATAGAGTTGCAGTGATTCGAAGCTATTGGGACTCAAGGAGATCAGTTCATTCTTTATTTGATGTCCTATCATCTCATATATATTTCCACAAATATATTCAATATTCTCCCACACCTCATTAGGAGATTTCAATGAATCAAGATGAAAGAGGAGGTCTCTTGAAATACTCAGACACAAAAGATCATAGGCCTCATCCCTCCTGTTGCGCCATTTGATTTTCTCTGCAACTGCATTGGGCCTCTACCTTAGTAGCTATGGTAAACCCGTAGAGATATTTTTCTCTCAACAATATCTCCATCTCATCTTTCGATTCGAATAAATTGAATGGAGTCAAGATCATCCTTTGAGATGGGTTCATATCTCAACTCGTGTGCCCTTTAGTCAGCAGAATGCACTCCCAGTCAGTGATGTCGAACCTGAAATAAAAATTTGGAAGGATATAAATTGATCTACAAAGGATCTGATACCATGTGGAAATTTAACCCAAGTGATAGATCAATTACACTCACAAAATTGCTAATCAAACATGCAAAATTCATACAAAGGGAGACTGAAATTGGAGCATAAATTAATCCTATATTGAATAAGTGCACATAATCCAACCATGTGAAGTAATAGAATTCTCAAATATATAACTACATGAGAGAATAAAAATCACTAGGTTTCTATTCAAATTGGTCAAAAAACAGGATTACTAAATCAAGTCAAATCCCCCATAGGTGCAAAAAGGGCTTTCCAAATCTATGAAGATGCTCACAAATTGGCTAAAACAAGTGGGAAAGCTAATAGGTGATGGAAATACAACTCATTCATGATTTTTTTTGGAGAAAATGAAGGAGGATGATGTGGGAAAAAAAGAAGGCAACTTCCCCTGGGCTAGCTTTTCCTTTATGCCTTAAAACTACTGTAAAGCAAGCCATCTTTCAAAAAAAATAGATATGCGCTTTTAGGAACCAAGAATAAAGGAGACTTGCTAAATATGTTTCCAGTATTATTCCAAAGTGCTCCATTACCTTGTTTAGCAAGTATTGACTTCTAGGAACATGTGGAAGTCAACTACCATAGAGAGGGAATCTAGGAATCTAGGAATACGAGAAAAATGATTTAATTAATGTCAAATATGGGTAACTATGGGTTGATTATTATAACACTAACACTTGTATGCATCATCCAGATGGCCTCCAAGGCCTCATGATTTTTTCCTATATCAATTCCAAACATAGTTATATGTTGGACAGTCATAATAATATCAGTTATTGACTTCATTTGTGTGTGTTATTTTCACTATTTCTGCTAACTTATGCATATTTTGTGAGAAATATAAAATTGTGAGAGTTTCATTGGATCATAGATCCATATATGAGTCAATTATTACATGGTATTATAGCTCTTTGGAGCTGCAAATCAAATATATAGTGTTTGAGTTTTTGTTTGAGGTATTTTCTAGATAGTTTTGAGTGTGACCCATTTATTTTTTACCCCATTCAACTATTTTGAATGGAAGGACAAAATGGTAATCTAGCTAAGGTCAAAAGGACTGTACAGGGTCACCATGGGAACTTAGGTCGAACCAAACTTTGCGATCGAGAAATTGAAGTTTTTCAACACACTTGATGAAGCGTTTGGAATTCTTTGATTCAACATTTCGAGAGACTTTATATTCCATGTAGACAGTATATCAATTCCCAACAAAGTATAGCTCAATATGGAGGCATTATTTGGGATTATTGATGAGATAAGAGGTCACCATCTCAAAATGACATAATCTCCTTGAGTCCAGCTCATTTTGAGACAATCTAGGACTTCTTCACCAAGTTCAAATCATTGGTGCTTCAATTGAAAAAGTGTGGCATATAAAAGACAAAGGAGAATCTCATATTTTCCATACTTTCGAAGCTAGGGCCATATTATTGATTTTTTGTATCCATATTCCACTTTAGCAAGGTCATAGCTCGAAACTTGCGCATGCCTTCAATAGCTGACTTCATGGAGTCACTGACTTGAGAGAAAGATAAGATAGTGAAAATTGTCACCATCAAATATAGTAAAGACCAAGATATTGCTGCAGGAGTTTTAAATCCAAGCAAAGGCAAGAAGAAAGCCAAGGATTCGAAGTAGAAAGACAAGAAGAAGATGGACAAACCCAAATATTCATATGGGGGTTCAAATCCTTATACCAAGGACAAATACAAGAATAAGAAACAGAAGACCAAATGCACATACTATCACAAAGGGTGGCATACAGTGAGTGCATGCATGAAGTAAACCATAGACATGATGGCGTAGCTGCTGGAGAATAACAACATCCCACTTCCTGAGGTTGCAAGGAAGAAGGATGGAAGTTTAGGCTCAGACAACAAGGAGGGGTGCCCTGCCTTGGTTTTTTGTTCTTAATAATATTCTACCTTCAGAATAGATTTGAGATATTCTAAGAATATGGCCTTTGTATAAGAATTCTTCTCATTCATGTATTCTGAAAGTGGTCCTACTGTTCGAATGGGAGATGATTCAGAGATTCAATCCAAAGGGATTGGAAGGATCAATCTTGATGATGGGTACTTCAATAAAATAAAATTGTACAATACTTAGTAGTGAACCTACTCTCGGTGTACCAAATGACTCATGGTGGTGAATCTAAGAGAGTAACATTTACTCCAAAAATAGTGGATATAGAAAAAATCTCTACAAACAAGGTGGTGGAATTGGGGTTTGTTGATCATCATTCAAGAATGTACAAATTCTCCCATTTTATTCCCTACTACAGAGGGAATGCACTTTTGTCTCATGCCAATGAGACAAGAATATTGTGGAATGAGAGATATGGCCATATCAACTATAGGTACCTCCAAGAATCGAACAAATAAGGTGTCATGGAAGGGATTCCTCCTATCAAATCCTAAAGTGGCACATGCAAAGGATGTGTAGTGGGAAAGAATGCAGAGCGCAACTATGAGAAAGGGAAATCAAGGAGAGCTACCCAAGTGTTTGACTTAGTGCATTCATATATTATTGGTCCTCTTTTCACACCCTCTTATGGGGGGTGAAGGTATGTTTTGAATTTCATAGATGATTTCTCAAGGTATTATTGGGTGTATTTCCTCAAACTAAAATCTGAAGTATTTGAGACTCTCAAAGTTTGGAAATCCATGGTTGAGAATGCATATGGGAATAATATCTAGGTTCTTAGGAAAAATAATGGCAAGGAGTATGTGAACAATATTTTGCATCATCTTTTTGAAGAATGTGTCATCCAAATGCAACATTCGGTCCCTTACTCACCACAACAAAATGGCATTGTAGATTGCAAGAGCATGTCTCTCAAGGACATGTATACCTGTATGATTGAAGGAAAGGATTTGAATCCTAATATATGGGATGAAGACATCAGCTGTGCTGCATACATAAAAAAAAAAACTCCTCACAAATCATTGGATGGAAAAACACCATATGAATCTTGGTTGGGTCACAAGCCATGTGTTTCACATTTCAGGGTCTTTGGCTCAAAGGCTTGGGCTAGTGTTCCTCCAGAGAAAAGAAAGGACTTTCAAAATCAAATAAAGGATTTAATAATGGTTGGATATGTTGAATATGAAAATCTCTACAATCTCTTTCATCCCTCATCTCAGAACACGTTCATCGAAAGGAGTGTACAATTCGAAGAGGAGCTCATGCAAGAGGTTGAGCTAGCTCAAGGGGAATGCTCACTTCCTCCACTCCATGATGATGTAAGTGAAGATTAATTTTATGATATTTATTATTATGATATTATTGAATATGATGATGATATAAATTAATATCCATTCTCACCCATTCAACCCAAATGGGCTGAGAAAACTCTTGAAGCATCAGGAAATCTAGTTTCCAATCCACTAGATCCTAGAAATACTAGATCTCAATCTCACATTTCTTTGTATTCATGTGAAGTTAATATTGATGATAAATGACTCATGATTATTGTATCTGATCCTCAAACATATCAGGAAGCATCACTTCACCCAATATGGAAAACAACCATGCAATAAGAGTTCAACTCATTACAGGAAAATGAGACTTGGGAATTCATTCCCTTGCCCTCCAAGAGGAAACTAGTGCAATGCAAGTGGGTCTATAGGAACAAAGTGGTTGATGATGGTTAATATATAAATTATAAGGATATTTTGGTATCCAAATTATTCTCTCGATTCCAAGGAGTGGGCTATACAGAGACATTTGCATCGGTTGCAAATATGGACTCTATCAGGCTAGCTTTAGCCATTGTTGCATCTGAGCATTGGGAGTTTCACCACATGGATATGAAGAGTGAATTTATTCATGGTTAAATACAAGAGGAGATATATATGAATAAAAATTAATGTTTCATTGAGGATCCTTCACTTGTATGCAGTTTGAAGAAGTCTCTCTATGGCCTCAAGTAAGCCCCCATGGATTGGTATGCCAAGATGGACAATTTTCTTCTATCACTTGGATTTAAAAGATGTAAATATGATCCTAATGTGTATTTTAATCATGTTGGTGATTTATTGCAGGTAATATTGTTGTATGTTGATGATATTTTGATTATAGTTAATTTCACTAAATAAATTGGATCGATTAAGTCTTCTTAACACAATGAATTCTCTATGACTGATCTTGGATTATTAAAGCAATTTCTTGGTTTGGAAATTGAGAAATTTGAATCATGGATCAAGGTGAGAAAAAAAGAGTATGTTGCATACCTGTTAATGAAGTTTAATATGGCTGAATTTAAGTAATACAAGTTCCCATTCCTTTCAAGTATCAAACTAGGCAAGTATGGCGCATCTCCATTGGTGGGTAGCTCATTGTATAGACATCTAGTCGGGTGTCTACTGTATCTTACACACTCTCAAACATATTTGGAATATGATGTAGGTGTTGTAGAAATTTATATGCAGTAGCCTATTACCACCTAAGTTGTACTTAGTGGTTTTTTATCAAGTGATCCCGGTGAACTGAACAAAGATAACTTGTTCGGATTTCAGAAGACCTTCAATCTTGCTTCTGGGAAGATTTGTTGTACTATATCACATGTTCATACCCCATGGGGGAATTTTAATAAATGTTATAGCATGATAGTGTCTGTAAAATACTTGGTCTCTTAGACTTTATTTTTCAATCCGAACAGCACAGGGTGTTTTTCCCTTTGGTTATTATTGGTTGTTGAATAAACGACTAATAATTTATGAGTTTTTCACTCCATACCTCCAAAGTTGGGGTGGTCGGCTTGAAATTTAGGCATATTGAGGTTATTAGAGTCTATGCGTCAATGTATAAACATGCTAGGAATCATGGTCAATTCATATAAACATGTCTAAGTCCCCCTCGGTTTTCTCAATTTTTAAATTTTTTTTTCAGTGTTTTTTATTAAATTTTAATTTTTCCAAAACTTTGGCTATTTTTTAATAGTTTAATTCAAAAATTTGGTTTTGTAATAAAAGTGGGACAAATAATCAGTTTCAGTCATGCAGGTGCTCATTTTCAAGCTAAGAGCACCATGCAAACCCATGGACCCACTTTTTTCAGGTTTTGAGTGCTTTTTCATCACCCAGGTTGGAAAACCCCCAAAAATCAATTATTGATTATTTTAATTAATAAATTGATGAATAATGGAGCAAATCCAAAATCCTAGGTCAGTGGATTCTTAGCCGATTTGATTGAAATCAATCATATCTAGACCAGATTGGCTGGATCTAACAAGTCCTTGACTGAAGGAGGTGATTTGGATAGATCCAGATTTGATATTCAGCATCCTTTATGGGGAATTGCACCCTCTCTCTCTCCTCCACATGTGTGGGCTCTCCTGGAAGCTCTGTGGATTGATGTGTCAGTCTATGGGTTGATGTGTCAAGCTCAATCAGCCCCCCAATTGACAAGTAGGCTCATTTCGGCTTCAGATCAGCATTGATGGACTCTCCCTGAGCTGCAGTGGTCTGTCTCCTTGGGATTTGCGCCCCCCTTGGGATGGATCTCCTATTTTATGTACAAATAAAGCTCATGATGCCTCTTCCAAGCTAGTTAGAGTTGGATTGAGGAGTTATTGCCATTGTAATACTGCTATATTTTTATTGTGAATAAAGAAGCTTTGAATGCTATACCCTGTAGTGCATGTGTTTGTGTGGATTCCTAGCGTCATGCTGCTAATGTGGTAACTGTAATTTCTTTCCAATTTCTGTGCTGCTTTTGTTTTCTTGCTTTAAGGATTCGGTTGAATCAAGTAAGGGTGTAAGCTAGGCAAGATATATTACTTGCTCTTGTTATCCATATTATGTATGCTCAAGAATTTTAGTTACATGATTAAATAAGATTATTTTTGCATGATCTTTCATTTTTGTTGCTTTATACATCTATATCATGATCTCACGAGGTGTTGTGGAGGATTGTGTTATATAGTTGCAGGTTCCCGATTGGATGAAGGTGTGGATCAATTAACACCATTCCTTATCCAATAATCTCAAGGCTCTGTCCCTCAGCACTCCACAAAAAGGACTCTTTTCAGCTTGTTCCATTCAAGCAATGAGCCGACCTTCTCTCCTCTTCTTCTCTTTTCTTTAAAAATTCAATTTTCTTACCTGGTAACTATGTTCTAAAGCTTTGTTATCATTTGGATCTGTTATATCAAATTAAAATATACATAGATCTGCTATTTCAAAGCTCATAGTCTAGATCTCAATTTTGAAAAGTATCATTAAGCATTCTAGATCTAGCATAAGGAAATCGTCCGTTTTGCATGGAAAGTTAAAGAAAAGAAGTAGGTTGCATGCTCTATATTTCCTTTTATGTTTTGAAAAGATTAAATCCAGAAATCAGTGCATATTTCATTGGATGCAAAAATAGCAAGCCAAGATCCCAAGGGAAGCTTGCTTTCCTTGGTTCCTTTTTCACCTGTTTAGCTAGTTTTAACTTAATCTTTTTTGAGTTAAGGTCGGATGATCCAAAAATACTCTTAAAGTTATTTTGGGAATATGTTATTCTAACATGATTTCTATTTTTTAGCAGGTGTAACAGAAAAGAAAAGAATATGCTGTTCGAAAGTGGTCTCGGGAGCGTTCAAATCCCCCTAGGGGTCTCCCCTTTCACTAAACTTTAAAAATTTTGGAGAGTTGTAAGATCTTGGTTTCATCCCATATAAGGACAAAGAGGTTTCTGATATTTAATTTTTCTGATATTGTAACCAATAATAAAAAAATAAAATCTTTTTTGAGTAGGCTCTTTCAAGCCCGCTCCCCATCCCCCCCAGGGGGGATCTGCGTCTGTGTAACATCCCCGGTTTTGACCCCGTTCATGTTAAATACCCATGATGCGTATATTGTAAATAATCATGGTGTGTAGATAAAGGCCAAGGCCCCACCATCTATTTGGTTAGGTATGTTTTGGATTGGGATTGGTCACCGATGGTATATCGGGAGATACGATATATATTAAATTGTGGCATCATGTAAATGTGATTTTTAATTAAATAACCCAACCAGCTATGTTCACTGCAACTAAATTGAGAAGGGGCATAATTCCTAAGGATAAGGAGGGGAAATGATGAATCTTGAGCCATGGGTGAAAACCCATGTGTCACCTTGTTTAATTGCTCACCTTCCCTTGTCTCATCCAACCACCACTTAATGTTCTACTGATTTGTTGAGGTAGTTATTGCTAGAAGTGGAGGGTGGTAGGACTGTCAGTCCTTTCCACAAGCTCTCTCCACCAGCCGTCTCTCCACCTTCACATGGGTAAGGGAACCACCACTACACCATTCTCTGGGGTCGGTTCAATTCATTTTCTTACGCAGAGACATTATGCTCTATTCACCTTCCCACAAGCAGGGAGTTTAGTTCATCCTCATGCAGAAATGGGCTAAGAGGGGGTGGTGATTCTTGTTCAGGGGTTTGTTCTCATCTTCATCATGGATTGTTGGCATGAGGATTGTCTCTTCCTCTTGCTCACGTAGGAAGTCGGTGTCTTGAATCCACCATTGTCAGACTGTGGACTGTGCCATGGTCTCTCACTGTGAGCCATTATTTGTGGGTTCCTAGGTAATATGCCTCCCTCTTGTCTATGTTGAGGATTGTCTCCTACCCACACCCTATTGTAGTTGTCCAGACATATCATTATTGATCATGGACTGTGGTTTCTCTTGTGGGCTCATTAGCTGTTATTTCCACATTTGTTGGTTGAGTCGGCATTGCTATTTGGGTTACAGTAGTTTGTTGAGGAATCCTTTTGGCCACAATAGGGCCAAGAATGATTCATATTTTGTTTCCCGTGTCCAAGCTATGAAGATCTTGTTTTGCTGCATGAATGCAGGGATTGGTCTTTGGACTACATAGGAGTGGTGATGAGGGCCTGATCTTCTTGAAAAACCTAGTGCATTTGGGCACCACACAGATAGAGCTAGTGGGATGGATTTCTTCTCCACAACCCCTGAATAATAGTGGAAGGGAGATCAGGGTCTGAGGGAATGCATTGCAGAGAAAGGACTGATTTCCTTGTGTTGGGTGTGTGTGGGTGTTCTAGGAGTCAGAATAGATATGGTGTGGATGTCCTTAACTCTGCCATGAGTTCACCAGCTTAACAGTTAGCCTTTCCCAGCTCCTGGATTCCCTAATAAACCCAAATTTGTTGGCTTGGCTGATCTGTTGTTCGCCTGATAAACCGAAATATGTTGGCTTGGCTAAACTATGTACCCTTGTTGTGTTGTCATCCTTGGCTATGTGTAAGCCTGTTAGTTCCTTATTCCTTGGGGAATCATGCCCGGCTTGGGGGTGGCAGCGTTGCTGAGAGATTAAGGAGCACACGGGCCTATGGTTGGGGGGAACATTGCAGCGACGTAGCTGGTTGCAGAACAAGTTCTTATTAAGATAAGTATTCTTACCTGATTTGGGTCTACAATCATATTACCATTGATGAATAATGATATACATGTTGAATGCTGGTCTGTATATGCATGAATGCTGATTGATAATTTTTTGCTTCCATTGTGTATATGAATGATTATGCTTCATAAAATGTTTTATGTTTTAAGTATCATGCTCCAGCACTATATGTATGTATGTTCATGTTCATGGGGCTAGATGCCTGGATGATTTGGTGTTTAGTTGCGTCCTCTTACCCGGCCGGAGGGTTGGGGACGTGACAAAATGGTATCAGAGGTCTGGTTACAACGTGGGCCTGAATGGGCCATGACAGATCAGATAGCAGAGGTAGGTTGCCTACTTCCCAGAAGAAACTAGGAGAAATAGAAGAAAACTTGTGCATGATAGGAGAATTTTTCAAAAAATTCTCTTAGTAACAAAATCATCGGATCATCGGAGGACTTAGTCTGAAGTCCCACCGATGCATCCTATCATCTAGTCGGGAGACCACCCGATGAGGGACCCATGACAAGGAAATCCATGAAATTCACCTAAGTGTTAAAAATCATTGGCGATCGGTGCCACTATGATGAAGTGATCGCTGAAACATCGGTGGATGTTAGCAAATGATGCATCCGCCATTGCGGCTACTTAAAGGACTATCCACCCAATGGATAGTTGATCCAACCGCCAATGGCGTAGAAGTTCCAAAATATTTTAAGTGTTAACTTCATCGACCATTGAAGGATGTTAGTGATATTCATCGCCGATGAACAGTGAAAGGGATCAAGGGATTGTAGATCCACCATTGTGGATGGATAGAGGACTATCCTTCTGACGGATAGAGCTTCTGACCATCGATGTAGTAAAAGAAAGTTCAAAATTTTTCTAAGCGAAGAAAACATCAGTCATCGAAAGAAGATAGTGGTTTGTGCGCCCACCATTGCGGAAGCCTAGGACACTAGTCTTCTGATGAGAAGAGTTCCGACTACTGATGCTGATCAGGTTATGCTTTAGTTCATTGATGCTTAGCATATTGGGTCACCAATCGGAGGAAGATGTAGTTCGATTGTGGTCCACTGTTGCGGAAGCTGAAAGGACTGACCGTCTGATGTGTAGGACACCTGACCGTCAATGCAACATGGTTAGTATATTTTATTGCTGATGAAGTTTGAAATGATAGACGATTACAGACCCAGTACTACAGACAAAATAGACCAGTGAATCACCGATCAGATGTGGGATAATAGACCACTCCAGGCTCGATGCGGTGGAAGGAATCAGACAAGTAACTTGTCAATTTAGCGAATGAATTTAGAAGTTGCAACTGCTGAAATGCTCGATGAGCAGTAGTTGACATCACCGATCGGAAGCCTAGTCGGTTGCCACAGAAACTGAAGTAAGAATGCTTTCCGCCATTGCTGCTACTAAAGAGACTATGCACTCGATCAATAAATGGTTTGCTCGCCGATACAGAGCGGGAGTTTAGTCATTTTACCCATCGATGAATAGATAGTTCCATCATCATTGCAGATTCAGAGGGTTAGATCGCTCCAAACCAAAAACGTTGAAGAGAAATAAACCAACATACTGTAGATGCATAGTGGGAAATTAGTGGTTTGACTGCCGAAACGCTAGAAGGGAGTAAGCGAACATAACGTCGATGAATAGTTGATCTTCTTGCCGATGCAAATCAGAAGTGTAGTTGTTTTGACTACCATAGTGTCAGCAGAATAGCTGGGATGAGGTCCGATTGGACCTAAGAAGATTTAGGTTTTTTGAAAGAATTTCTCAGTGATTTTGAAAGCAATTTTCAACTGTCTTTCAGTTTGTTTTCAGCAGATTTTAGCAGACTTCCTGTGGTCACAGAGCTGAATATGAAATAGGGAAAATTATGTGTTTTAGCATAATTGATGTTTTATGAGTTTCCAGAAGAAAAGCTAAGTAATTTGGATTTATATTTGTTAGAATAATCAACCCATAGTTAACTACCTTAGACATTAATTAATCCATTTTTTGTCTTATTTGCCTAGTTTCCATATTCCACCTTATGCAAGTTGTCCTCCACACATCCATAGTGGTCAAACTTTCTAAATTTGAGTCATGGAGCACTTGGGAAACCACTTGGAATCAAATCTAATTTATTCCTAGCCTCCCTAGCGCATGTCTACTTTTTCTGCTTTATTTCCTACTTTTTCTGAGTTTTAAGGCAATTGGGAAAGTTTGACTATGTGAAGTTAACTTGTTTTCTATCCTCATCATCCTCCACTCTTTTCTCCTATGAAAAGCATGTATGAGTTGTAATTCCACCACCTATTATCTTTCCTAATTGATTTTTCCACTTCGTGAGCTCCTAGACAGTTTTGGAAACTGATTTATGCACCTATGGGGGATTTGCTTAGATTTAGTAAGCCTGCTTTTGACCAAATTCGAATGGAATCCTTATGCATTCAAATATCTGATGTAATTATTTATTGTGGCAGCCTATGACTTCACAAGGTTGGCTATTGTACACTTATTCAATATAGATTAGTGTTCTGCTCCATATTCAGTCTCCTTTGTGTGTAATTTGCATGTGTAATTGGCAATTTTTGTGAGTGTAATTGTTCTAACACCTGGGTTCAATTTCCACAATATTAATATTATGCATCTAACAGTTTGCTACTAACACATTTTTGGAACTTTAGATAACTTCCAAGAGTATTACTCCAGAAAGAACAGTGTGGTAAAGCAAGAAGTGGTTCAGTCATGAGAACCCATGATGGGTATGATGCTCGAGATTCTTACGAGCGAGCAGAATATGCCATGGGAGAAAATGACCATAATAGAAATGATGACATAGATTCTAATGGAAGGAGATTCCAAGAGACATCGTCAGATGTTGTAGCCACCATGAGAATCTTGGTTAAATCCCAGGAAGGGTAGAATCAGTTGAATGCTGCCATATTGCAGAGTTTGATAGATATATAAAAAAAGATAGACTCTACACGAGGTACAACAAGGCCAGAAGGTAGTAAGAGCAGCACTAGGAGAAGGAGGAGGACTTCCAGTTGACCATCTAACTCTGAAGAATCTAGTGTAGATATAATCTCATCTTCTCATAAAAGGAAAAGAAGAAGGCATCATAGGGATCGGTCTCGAGATGAATTTAAGAAGGATAAACCTCCTACATTTGATGGTGAGATAAATATTGGATAAGAAGCTGAAGCTTGGCTTCTTGGGATAAAGAATTACTTTCAGGTGTAGGACTAGTTAGGGAACATGAAGGCTAGAGTTTCCATATTCAATCTGAATGGACAAGCATCCATTTGGTGGGAACACTTCAAGCAAGTAAAAAGGATCAGTGAAAGGAAATTGAAATGGAAACAGTTCCAAAAGTATTTCAAGAAGAAATACCTTTTTGACAGGTATTATGATGAAAAGATCAAGGAGTTCCATGAGCTGAGATTAGGACAGTAGACCATGGATGAATATGCAAATAAGTTTTTGTAATTGTTGAGGTATGTCCGGTACATCAAATATGAAAAAGTGAAGATCCAACGGTCTCTAAGTGGGTTGCCTCAAACTTACAAAGATAGAATTGAATCCTATGAACCAAGAACTATTGAAGAAGCGATAAGGCTAAGTATTGCTATGAGAAAATCAAGGGTAAACCCGATTACCATAAGGCATGGAAAGACAAGAAGAATGAAAATTTTGACCAAAGAAAGAAAGGTTTCAAACCTTCTAGATTCAGGAATCAGCAGAAGCAGCCATCCCAGGCTGAGAGTAATATAGTTCGAGTGACAGGTGGAAAGCCTAAAGAGAAGCATCCAAATAAAGGTCCACTCAAATGTTGGAAATGTGAAGGACCTCACCTGCATAGATATTTTCCACTTGAGAATGAAATTTCAAGGCCATCTTATAATATTTAGGGAGCAGAAATAGTGGGTTAGGTAGCCAGAGCAGTCCCTAGAATTTATGCAACACTGGAGGAATGCCAGGAAAATCACCAGTCAATTGTGGTTGAAGTTGAAGGTAAGGTTGTTGAACAATCTATTTCTATTTTAACTGACCCTAGTTCTACTCACAGTTACATTACTCCTAGAGTAGTGGAGATTTGTGCTTTTAAGAAGGTAAAGCATATAAAATCTTTGTTAGTTCAGCTAGCCACCAGAACTAAGAGAAAGGTCAGTGAATTGGTAGAGAAATGTCCATTGGTTATGAATGGATTGATCACTTATGTAGATATGAATGTTCTACCACTTGGTTCCTATGATGTTCTCATTAGAATGGATTGGTTAGAAGCTCACAGAGTGAAGCTTGACTGTTATAACAAGACTTTTGAATGCACGGATGAAGAAGGAAACCCAGTAGTTGTGACAGGTATTCCAAAGGTAATTTCGATAAGACAGGTCTCAACAATGCAGTTGAAGAAGTTCTGTAGGAAAGGTTTTCAGTTGTATGCAACTCATATTCTAGAACCAATAGGAGATGAAACTCCTAGGTCGGAGGACCATCAGGTGTTACAGGAATTTAAGGATGTTTTTCCTGATGAGATTCCATGGCTTCGTCCAAAGTGGGACATTGAATTCACCATTGAACTTGTGCCATGAGTAGCACCAGTGTCCAAGACACCCTACAGAATGAGTACACCGGAGATGCTAGAATTGAAGATGCAACTGCAAGAGTAGTTGGAAAAGAGTATATTCGACCGAGTGTGTCTCCTTTGGGAGCATTGGTTCTATTTGTAAAGAATAAAGATGGTACACTCAGGTTATGTATTGATTACAGACAGTTGAACAAGGTTACTATGAAGAATAAATATCCTTTGCCTAGGATTGATGACCTCTTTGATCAAATGAGAGGAGCAAAGGTATTTTCCAAGATTGAATTGAGGTCTAGTTACCATTAGGTGAAAATCAAGGATGAAGACATTAATAAGATAGCCTTCAGGATAAGGTATGGACATTATGAGTTTGTAGTGGTACCATTTGGTCTCACAAATGCACCAGCTACATTTATGTACCTTATGAACAGTGTCTTTAGTAAGTATTTGGACAAGTTTGTTCTTGTTTTCCTTGATGAAATTCTTGTTTATTCTAAGAATGAGGAAGAGCATGAAGAGAATTTGAGATTGACATTGCAAGTGCTCAGTGAACATCAGCTGTATGCAAAGCTGAGCAAGTGTGACTTATACAGGGATAGAATTCAGTATTTGGGTCAGATTATCTCACAGGAGGGTATATCAGTCGACCCTGAAAAGATTGAAGCCATTATGAATTGGCCTACTCCAAGAAATGTGATGGATGTAAGATCTTTTATGGGACTTGCAAGATACTACAGGAGATTCATTGAAGGATTTTCCAAGGTTTCACATGCCATCACTTCTTTGCAAAAGAAGGGGACAAAGTTCGAATGGACTTCGACGTGTGAAGAGAGCCTCCAGTGGTTGAAGAATCTTCTCACCAGTGCACCAGTATTGAAAGTTGTAGATCCAGAGAAGGATTTTGTGGTATGTACCGATGCATGTGGGAAAGGGCTTGGAGGAGTCCTTATGCAGGACAACCACGTGATATGTTATGAGTCAAGAAAGCTGAAGGATCATGAGGAGAACTATGCCACTCATGACTTAGATCTTGCAGCCATAGTACATGCTCTCAAGATTTGGAGACATTACTTGATGGGTAGAAGATTTGAACTCAGAACAGATCACTGTGGACTGAAGTACTAGTTTGATCAGCCTACTATGAATGCTAGGCAAGCAAGATGGCTAGAATTTTTATGTGAGTTTGATTTCGAAATCAAGCACATAAAAGGGAAAGAGAACAAGGTAGCTAATGCACTCAGTAGGAAGGTATAGGAAATGAATGTGGCATCTCTTAGTATTTTCCAATCAGATTTGAGGCAACATATTGTTAATCATGTTGCTAAAGATGAATTGTATGAGTAGGTAAAAGAAAAACTGCAACAGCAAAGTATTGAGAAGAAGTATGAGGGATATAAATTGGAAGAAGATGGACTTCTTACTTATAAAGGAAGAATTTATATTTCGAATGTAGCAGATTTGAGAAGGGTTGTTATGGATGAAATCCATCAAGCCCCGTATTCTAGTCACCCGGGATATCAGAAGACAATTGCTACAGCTAGAAAGCAGTACTTTTGGCCAGGAATGAAAAAGGACACGGCTGAGTACATTTCAAGGTGCATGAAATGTCAACAGGTAAAGGTTGAACATCAAAATCCAGCAGGTTTGTTGCAGCCATTGCTAGTTGCAGAATGGAAATGGGAAGTTATTTCCATGGATTTTATTACAGGATTGCCAATGAATTGGAGACAACATGATTCCATCATGGTTGTGGTGGACAAGTTGACAAGGACAGCGCATTTTATACCGGTGAAGTCTACGCATAAGATTGATGACATTGCAAAGATCTTCATGAAGGATATTTTCAAATTACTTGGATTTTCGAAGGCAATATTTTTTGACAAAGATGTCAAGTTCACCTCCAATTTTTGGAAAGGATTGTTTGCAGATTTGGGTACAAATCTAAACTTCAGCACAACTTACCATCCTCAGACATATGGGCAGACAAAAAGAGTTAATCAGGTGCTTGAAGATATGTTCGCATGTATGTGACAAACAAACCAACCAAGTGGGAAGATTACTTGCACTGGTAGAGTTTGCTTACAATAATGGACAGCAAGCATCCTTGGGGATGAGTCTGTATGAAGCTTTGTATGTAAGAAGGTGTAGGACACCAGTGACTTGGGATAACCCAGTGAACAAAGTTGTGCTTGGACCAGAATTGGTCAAGGAAATGGAGCAAGAGGTTGTAAATATCAGGCAGAATCTAAAAGCAGCACATGACAAATAGAAAAGCTATGCATATAAGCATAGGAAGAACCGAGAGTTCAGTGTTGGGGATCATGTCTACCTCAGAGTGAGGGCAAAGAAAATTTCCTTAAAGCTTGGGAGTTGTGCCAAGCTGTCACCAAGATATTGTGGGCTGTTTGAAGTGCTTGAAAGAATAGGGCCCATTACATATAAAATTTGTTGCCTGCTAGTACTAGAGCTCATAATGTTTTTCATGTTTCTTTGCTTAAGAAATATGTACATGATCCTAACCATGTGATAAATTGGGATGTGATTCAGGTGGAACCCGAGGGAGAGTTCCGAATCGATCTAATGCACATACTCGACAGGAAGGTCACAATGCTCTGGAACCGAGCCATAGGGAAGGTAAAGGTACAATGGGAGCACTATTGACCTGAAGAGGCTACGTGGGAACTGGAGGATGCCATGCGATTGGCACATCCATTTTTGTTCAATCCTGCCAAACACTGAGGCGATACCCATGTAACATTTTGTTCAAATTTTGTAAGCACTGAGGATGGTGCTATTGAAGGGGAAGGGGAATGTAACATCCTCAGTTTTGACCCTGTGCACGTTAAATACCCATGATGCATATATTGTAAATAATAATGGTGTGGAGCTAAAGGCCAAGGCCCCACCATCAATTTGGTTAGGTATGTTTTGGATTGGGATGCTCACCGATGGTATATCGAGACATACAACATATATTAAATTTTGGCATCATGTAAATGTGCTTTTTAATTAAATAACCTAACCAACTATGTTCATTGCAACTAAATTGAGAAGGGGCATGATTCCTAAGGATAAGGAGGGGAAATGATGAACCTTGAGCCATGGGGGAAAAACCATGTGTCACATTGTTTAATTGCTCGACTTCCCTTGTCTCATCCAACCACCACTTAATGTTTTATTGAGTTGTTGAGGTAGTTATTGCTGGAAGTGGAGGGTGGCAGGACTGTTAGTATTTGCCACACTCTCACTCCACCAGACATCTCTCCACCCTCACGTGGGTAAGGGAACCACCACTACGCCATTCTCTGGGGTCGTTTCAGTTCATTTTCTTACATAGAGACATTATGCTCTATTCACCTTCCCACACGCAGGGAGTTCAGTTCATCCTCACATAGGGCCAGGCTAAGAGGGGGTGGCAATTCTTGTTTGAGGGTTCGTTCTCCTCTTCATCATGGATTGTTGGCCTAAGAATTGGTTCTTTCTCTTGCTCATGCAGGAATTCGGTGTCTTGACTCCACCATTGTCATACTATGGACTGTGTTGTGTTCTCTCATTGTGAGACATTTTCAATGGGTTCCTGGGTAATATGCCTTCCTCTTGTTTATGTTGAGGATTGTCCCCTACCCACGCCTTGTTGTAGCTGTCCAGACATATCATTATTGATCATGGACTGTGGTTTCTCTTGTGGGATCATTGGTTATTGTTTCCACATGTGTTGGTTGAGTCATCGTTTCTATTTGGGTTACTGTAGTTTGTTAAGGAATCGTTTTTGCCACGATAGGGCCAAGAATGATTCATATTTTGTTTCCCTTGTCCAAGATGTGAAGAGCTTGTTTTTCTACATGAATGTAGGGATTGGTCTTCGGACTGCATAGGAGTGGTGATGAGGGCCTAATCTGCTTAACAAACCTGGTGCATTTGGGCACCACATAGACAGAGCTAGTGGGCTTGCTTTCTTCTCCACAACCCCTAAATAGCACTAGAAAGGAGATCAGGGTCTGAGGGACTGCGTTGCAGAGAAATGACTGATTTAGTTGTGTTGGGTGTGTGTGGGTGTTCTAGGAGTCAGACTAGATCTGGTGTGGATGTCTTTAACTCTTCCATGAGTTTACTAGCTTAGCAGTTAGCCTTTCCCAACTCCTGGATGGCCTGATAAACCCAACTTTGTTGGCTTAGCTGATGTTGGGAACCCATGTCAATCCTTCTCTTTACCGTGTTAGTATATTGTTGTTGGACGCATATGCTTTGTAAGTCATCCCATAGTAATTGTTGATCCATAGTTTGTGTTATTGTTGTTGGGCGCATATGCTTTGTAAGCCGCCTATAGTATTTGTTGATCCATAGTTTATATTGGCCCGTGGTTTTGACCCATAGTATTGGTGCCTATTTTTAGTATATAAGTGTGTGTTGAGGCCAAGGAAGGCACCGTGAAGTTATTTTGTATTGAGCTTGCTCAAAGGAGGTTGCCCCCTCGAAGTGGCCTGCGATTAATATAAAAGTGATTTTGAGTTCTGCTGCTATATCGTGTATTTTGATTAATTATTTGCTGCAGGGTCCTCACATCTGGTATCAGAGCACTTTCTTGGGATCGTTGGGTGAAATTTCTGCCCAAATTTTTTTTTCGCTTCTATTGCGGGTTCGGATTTAGGAATAATCCCTATCCACTTAAATGTGGGAATTACTTGGGCATAATCCCTAAAACTCATTGTGAGGAGTACCACAGGAACCCCGAAGTAGCTGGCCCATTGAGAGGACCTGCCAGTGAAAAGGGAAACGACCCCTACCTGATTGACTAGTTCCCACCCATGAGGTAAACCAAGAGCTGTCATTTGTGGCCAAGCGGTTATCAGTTTTACCTGAGCCATGGAGTGAGGGGTACTACCCCAATACGCAAGCCATCAGATAGCATTGGTGGCCGAGTGAATCCCTTGAACCGATAGGAAGCCGCACATACCTGGGGTCCATATCTATTTTTAGTTGCACAATCACAAATTTCCTCTATCCAGAACTATTACCGGTCAGTTCCACGCCATTGCAAATCCATTTGTTGCCGAGCACTTCCGCGCTGTTGCAGATTCCACTGTTTCCGATCAATTTCGCGCCATTGCAATCCCTTCCTGAAAAAAATTATGTTTTTCGGCCATATCTCCTTGGTTTCAAATCTGTTTTCCCTAAAAATTCACTGACACCTCTGCAATTCCATTCTGCATATTTCATTCCTAAAGACCCTATCCCAAATTTCACTTCCCAAGACCCAAAATCCCACATTTGTCTATTTTTAGGGTTTTCCATAACTCCTTCGATTTTCACCCAAACGCCTTCAAATTTTGCCACCGTATTCCTTTCCTCATTCTGCTTCTTTGTCCCTCTCTACCAAATTTTCTCATTCTTTCACCCCACTCCTAAAATCCCCATTTTTTGCTTCCCTGTCCTTTCGACAATGTCCAAAACTTACTCAAACCCAAATTACCCTTTCGTTTTTTCCCAAATCCAGATTTTCCTCTACTAAAACAGTTTTTGTTTTTGTTTTTCTACCCACTCCCCCCCCCCCCCCCCCCAAAAAAAAAAAAAGAAAAAAAACTCCTGATTATGCTTGTCACCCGCACAGGAGCAAAAACCATGGAGGAAGCACTTGCAGCCATTCAAGCTAAACTCCAGGAACTGGATGAAAAATTTCTCGGTCTCCATATTGAGCATTCAGCTATGAACACCAGACGATAGTACGAGTCTTCATCGGACAATGGGTTCTCTTCTTCCAACAATTTTCGCGGTCCGAAGCTAGATTTTCCTCACTTCAATGGTACTGATCCGACTGGATGGATCTATTGTGCAGAACAGTATTTTAGTCTTCATAATACTTTTGATGTCAACAAAGTTCCACTTTCCTCCTTTCATTTGGAATGGGAAGCTCTTCAATGGTATCATTGGTACATCAAGGCTCATGAAGAGCCAAAATGGCCTGATTTTTGCCAGCTCCTTTTGCAACAATTTGGTCCCAGTGCTTTTGATGACTTCACAGGAGCTCTCACTAAACTTCACCAAATTGGAACTATGAAAGAGTATCAAACTGAATTTGAGAAACTAGCTAATCACAATGAAGGATTACCTGATGACTTCTACTGGAATTGTTTTATCAGTGGTCTAAAGGATACAATTCGCTCTGAGGTCAAAATTTTCAGTCCCAACACAATGATGGAAGCCCTGGGGTTGGCTAAGTTGGAAGAAGACAAGATGGTAGCCCAATAGCACTCCAAATCCTCTTTTGTTCCCTTCCAAAATATGGGTTCTCAATGACCTCCCATTCCGCCAGCTCCTCGCTCACCTCCAATCAAGCATTTGTCTAAAACATAGATGCAGGCACGCAGAGAAAAAGGGCTTTGTTATAATTGTGATGAGAAATTCACTCGGGGACATTGATGTGTTCAACAAAAGCTCTATCTCTTGGATGTGGATTCTCCACCTGCCTCTGAAATTGGTGAAGAAGCTCCCGATACAATGGATGCTTCGGTTGACATTCAGGAGCCGCTTACTGACCCTCCATCTCAGGATGACCAGCCCGAGATATCCTCCATGCTCTAGTTGGAGTCACTGCCCCCCAAACAATGCGGGTACACGATTACTTCAAGAAGCTTCCTCTTACAATACTCATTGATTCTGGAAGCACTCATAATTTCATTGACCCTCAGATCGCCAAACAAGCTGATTGTTTTATCCATCCTTGCTCCAACTTTGAAGTCATGGTTGCCAATGGGGGCACCTTACCTTGCAAAGGGAAGTGTCATAATGTGCGTATCTCTATGGAATATTATAACCTCCACTCTAACATGTTTTCCTTGACCTTAGGCGGATGTGATGTGGTTTTGGGCGCTCAATGGCTGCGCACACATGGCCCCATATTATGGGATTTTGCTGAAATTTGGATGCAGTTCTCCCCCGATGGACACAAACACAAATTGAAAGGATTACAACCAGGGTCTCTCAGCATCATCAGTTCACATCGCATGGAAAAACTCCTTAAGAAGAGTTCCCATGGTGTCATTGCTCAGCTCCATCCCATTCAAATGCAACCATCAGCGGTCCCCACTACTCCTTTGGATCTCCAACAAGTTCTGGATCGATATACAGGTGTTTTTGCTGAACCAGTGGGACTTCCACCTTCACGACCAGAGGACCATCGTAGTCAGATCCTTCCTAGAAGCATTCCTCCCAACATCAGGCCCTATCGCTACCCATTTCACCAAAAAACAGAGATTGAACTCCTCGTTAGGGACTTACTGAAGCAAGGTATTATTCTCCCAAGTACAAGTTCCTTTTCTTCACCAGTTCTTCTTGTCCGCAAAAAAGATGGGTCATGGCGCCTCTACATTGACTTCCGAGCACTTAATCACCTCACCATCAAGGATAAGTTTCCAATTCCTATTGTTGATGAGCTTCTTGATGAGCTTCATGGTGCTCAATTTTTCTCCAAGTTGGATCTTCGCTCTGGGTATCATCAAATTCGGGTTCATGAGGATGATATCCCTAAAACAGCTTTCCGCACACATGATGGCCACTATGAGTTTTTGGTCATGACCTTTGGTCTCACTAATTCTCCTTCCACATTCCAGGCCTTGATGAATAAAATTATTTGACCCTATTTGCGAAAATTCATTCTGGTATTTTTTGATGATATCCTCATCTACAGTAAAACATGGGCTGAACATCTCCAGCATCTGGCTCTTGTAATGCAACTTTTCTCTGACCATCATCTCCATGCAAAAAAGTCTAAATGTGTTTTTGGCCAAAAGGAAGTTGAGTATCTCGGGCACATTATCTCAGGACAAGGGCTTCGTGTGGATCGTGCCAAAACTGCTGCCATGAACAATTGGCCGCCTCCTAAGACACTCAAGAGCCTTCATGGTTTTTTGGGGTTGACTGGCTACTAACGCAAGTTTGTCAAGGATTATGGGAAGCTTGCAGCTCCATTAACTGCTCTGTTGAAAAAGGATGCTTTTACATGGACACATGTTACTGAGTGTGCATTTCACAAGCTTAAACAAGCTATGTGTACTACACCTGTTCTAGCTATGCCCGATTTTTCCAAGCCCTTCACTATTGAGAGTGATGCTTGTGGAAATGGACTTGGTGTTGTTCTCCTTCAAGATGAACACCCAATTGCATTCACTAGAAAATCCCTTTCCGGTAAGAATTTAGCTGCCTCTACATATGAGAAGGAAATGATGGCTATTTTGCATGCAGTACAAAAGTGGCGACCCTACCTCTTAGGGAATCATTTCTGCATCAAGACTGATCACCAAAGTCTGAAATATTTCCTAGAATAGCATGTATCCTCCCCAGCACAATAGAAATGGATTATCAAACTCATGGGTTATGAATATGATATCACTTATAAGAAGGGTAAGGACAATATTGTGGCGGATGCCCTTTCTCGCACATTTGATGACCAAGGTTCTCTTTCCACAATTTCTATGCCTGTTCCAAATTGGTTGCAATCGGTTCAACAAGGTTATGTCAGTGACTCTTCATTATCTCAACTCATCCAATGCTTGGACAACAACCCTTTTGTTGTCCCACATTACTCTTGGGATGGTGCTTCACTGAGATACAAAGGTCGTCTAGTGCTTCCCCAGAACACAGCTCTTCAACAAGCTATCTTCTATGAACTCCATGCTTCTCCGTCAGCTGGGCACTCTGGTTTTCTCAAAACGTATGAATGGGCATGGCGCAAATCCTTTTGGCAGGGCATGAAAAGGACAATTCAAGAGATGGTGGCTGAATGTGATACCTGCCAGCGCAATAAGGGTGAAACAACACCCCTTCCAGGATTGCTCGAACCCTTGCCCATACCTACCCGGTATAATGAAGGATCCATCTTTTTGGAGCCAGAGGCTGTCCTCAATAAGCGCACTCATTAGCTTTTCTCTCACTCTATCACAGAGGTCTTAATTCAATGGCCTGGAATGCATCCCGAGGATGCTACGTGGGAACCACTCCTTCATATTCAGCGCCAATTTCCACATCTAAAGCTTTGAGGACAAAGCTTTTTCTAAGGGGGAGGGGATGTTAGGAACCCATGTCAATCTTTCTCTTTACCGTGTTAGTATATTGTTGTTGGACGCATATGCTTTGTAAGTTGTCCCATAGTAATTGTTGATCCGTATTTTGTATTATTGTTGTTGGGCGCATATGCTTTGTAAGCCGTCTGTAGTATTTGTTGATCCATAGTTTATATTGGCCCATGGTTTTGACCCATAGTATTGGTGCCTATTTTTAGTATATAAGTGTGTGTTGAGGCCAAGGAAGGCACCGTGAAGTTATTTTGTATTGATCTTGCTCAAAGGAGGTTGCCCCCTCGAAGTGGCCTGCGATTAATATAAAAGTGATTTTGAGTTCTGCTGCTATATCGTGTATTTTGATTAATTATTTGCTGCAGGGTCCTCACAGCTGATCTGTTGTTCGATTGATAAACCTAACTGTGTTGGATTGGCTGAACTGTGTACCCTTGTGGTGTTGTCATCCTTGGCTATGTGTAAGCGTGTTAGTTCGTTATTCCTTTGGGAATCATGTCTGGCTCGGGGGTGGTAGCGTTGCTAAGAGATTAAGGAGCACACGGGCCTATGGTTGGGAGGAACATTGCAGCAATGTAGCTGGCTACGGAACAAGTTCTTATTAAGATAAGTATTCTTACCTAATTTGGGTTTGCAATCATATTACCGTTGATTAATAATGATATACATGTTGAATGCTAGTCTGTATATGCATGAATGCTGATTGATAATGTTTTGCTTTCGTTGTGTATATGAATGATTATGCTTCATAAAATGTGTTATGTTTTAGGTATCATGCTCCAACACTATATGTATGTATGTTCATGTTCATGGGGCTAGATGCCTGGATGATTTGGTGTTTAGTCACGTCCTCTTGCCTGGTCGGAGGGTCGGGGACGTGACACTCCATTTCACTTTTTTGCTTTTTTCCCTTTTTTTTCTCTAGTTTGATACTGACATGCATGATTGTATACTTTGATATAATTTTACATTATTCCATTTTTTAATTTCAAAAGTAATCATACTACTTACCCCACGACTTCCCGATTGACCCACAAGGGGAAAGAGATGCATGGTAGGACTAATTAGAAAACCGACGTTGTGTATCTTTGATTCCATTTTCATCATTTTTTTTAGTAATCATAATAAAATTAATCCCTCCTTGATTCCCCAATTGAGGTCCACTTGGATTGAAAGAGGTTCCTGGAGGGTTTTCTTTTTAACAAGAACACCTCCTTTAAAATTTATTAAAAGTAACAAAGGCTCCAATGTGTATGCTTTGTACTTGGCTGTAGTTTGTCTGATCAGTCAAATTGCATAAAAATCACTTGAGTGACTAGATTAATTAGTATTCACCTCCAAAATTAACAAACCATTAGGAAAAAATCCAACACCTCGAACAAACTATAAGCGGTGGCAAAATACCCAAAGGAGTGGGAACAACTGGAAAGTGACCTTGAGGTGCCAATCTCTGTCACACCCTGACGGGTGCGTTGTGAACAATAGTCTCTGAGACTCCATTCCATCACACAAATACCTTGTGGGTAGCTGTGAAAGTTCACTTTTGGACATACTCCAAGTACCCCTCGGGTAAATCTGGAGTCCCCTTTTCGCTTAATTTAATTCAGTCACATTCCACATTAATTTAAAATCTACCAAGAGACATTTGCAAAACATTATTTCAAGCGCATGCAAGCACATTATTTTCTCTGTTGACTCCATTTAAG
>LPNX010671101.1:216560-356453 GCA_001517045.1 Pseudotsuga menziesii
CAAATTAATCAATATAACACCATAACACTAATTATTTAGCCTTAGTAACTTAATAGGGTCTACCCCTCTTGGATTCATTAGGTGTTGATCCTAAACGGAGGAGTCAAGAACAAGGTGATAGCCTTGACTTGAGACTTGCCCCCAGGGACACACCGAATGCCTTGAAGATTTCTACCACATAACCCAGGTGTGTGAAAGGTGACAACACAGCCTAATGAGATCCATTAGAAGGAATCCAAGAGGATATTGTAGTATGTTCAAGGAACCAGACACTTTTGGGTACACTATATTGTTGGTCCTCCACTAGAACTATTAGGACTAGTAGGATTTTCTGACTCTTATTGGGTTGGAGATCCCAATGATAGAAAGTCCACTTCAGGTTATGTATTCATTTTTTAATATGGTACCATATTATGGTAAAGTAAGAAGCAATACACAATATCCCTCTCTTCAATCGAGGCCAAGTACATAGGAGCAGTGAACACAACTACACAATGTCTGTGGTTGCAAGGTTTTCTTTGGGAACTTGGAGTTTTATTTCATTCACCAACAGTAATTTGGTGTGATAATAAAATTGAAATCAATATTTCCCCTGATCCAGTAAAGAGATAGAGGACCAAACACATTCATATACACATGCACCTCATCCGAATCTTGGTGCATGATCAGGTGATAGCCTTGCGATATTACCCATCTATAGAGAAAATTGATGACATTTTCACCAAGAGCTTCAAAAAGAAGACATTACCCTATCTGATATCCCTTCTTGGAGTGGTTGATACATGGTTATGGATACCATTCACTTTCATATTTTTGGCTCCATATTAATTTTTTAGGGGAGTTTTTGTTCCCATGTGGTTTTCCTCCTTACCTTGTTTTCATGGACAAATAAAATTTTCTTTTGTATGAGGTGACTTGAGCCTTAGTTGCCAAGGAATCCATAATATTTTGGATAAGTTGTACTAATTTAGGATTAATCAGGGTTGCTATAGAAATAATACAATTTAGTACCATGATATTATACCTTAGGCACATTTCATTTTCTTCCATGCAGTGTTCTAAGCTCTAGACTTAGGGATATTGATCATTTACTCATAGTTGATGTGCTCCTGGTTGATCATTATGATAGTTGAGGTGCTCTTGGTTGACCATTATGACTGGAAGGAACCCTAATTAATTACATATTATCCTAGGTGTAGTTCCCCATCCCAATATTCAGGGATTTTGTTTTCCTTTAGGCGGCAATGTATGTTTGTGGTGGTTTTTGGCCTTCATTGGGCATTTATTTCCTCCTAGAGCCACTCCCACTAATGCATGTTCTAACCCATGCATATAATTCCTCCATTTATGTCTCAACACACCTCTCCCATGTTCACACTTTCATTCGTGATTGTTTGGGATGATTAGGAAGCTGATTTTTCCATCTAAGGGGTTTGAGGGTCAAATCATGGTTTGATAGTTGTATGCACTAGATGGCCTCCAAGACCTCACAATTTTTATCTATTGTAATATATATGTTCCATACATGGTTACATGTTGTACAATCATAATAATATTAGTTATCGACTTCACTTATGTGTGCTATTTTCACTCTTTCTGATAATTTGTGCATATTTTGTGAGAAATATTGAATTGTGAGAGTTTCCTTGGCTCCTAGATCCATATGTGAATCAATTATCACAATTTTAAATTCTTTAAATCATTCATAAAGAAAATAAAAGCATATATGCAAACAAGAAATATAATACACATCTGATAACAGAGTTCACCCCTACTGGGCTACGTCCCTGGGCCACTTCCAATGGGAAGGTCGATCTATTAAGTCATCAAAAGATTACAACTGAGTGTTCTAGAAACACTTCATAATTTTTATGTCAGAAGAAAAAATAAATATCACCACTGAACGGCTTGCGAAATTATGAGAAAAATGAGTACAAACTCGAATATATTTGCTTGAGACCTCCTCTGGCATGCAAAATGAGAACACCCTCTAGCATTCCTTTACTGACTATAATTTACTACCTTGGTATATGTGCACATTAATGTTTGTAATCACCTCATTATTTTTTCCCACGCCCTTTCTTGGAAACTATACAAATTGTTATGCCTTGAACTTCAATTTTTCCCCATCGCTGATTATTTCATGTTTTTTTTATAAGGTTAAAAGTCAGTTTTGGGGTCACAGGATGTTAACAAAAAAAAATGTTCACCTAGATATCCATGGTATAAAACATAAGCATACATCATATTCCCACCATTTTTTCCTTCACTTTGACCTTCACAATTGTATTTCCACTAAATATGGTCCAAAACATCATTATTCCTTCCCCATAAATGAAGGGAAGATGAGCATTTATTGTGATTTATGTCCACTCTCTCCAAAAAGAACCAAAAAAACCTAAAAATGAGAATGGTTGAAAATAACATAGACAAATACTATGAACAATAAAATACCATGGGTAAAAAAATCTTGTACCATCCTATAAATACATTGTTAAGGACTCCCCCAAAACACTTTTTTCCATTTTCTCTTAGTCACATCATACACTTTTCTCCATTATTCCCGTATTTTTCCACTCCATTCCCCATGATGTATGTTGATATTTCTCCATACCCATTTGGATCCATCCCCCATCCGAAAACTAGCTATGGAAAAGACTGGGGACCAAAACCATGGAGCTATGGGACCATTTCCTAGGACAACTATGGCAGCCCAAAATCGAAAGAAAGGTGTGTTGATTGTTATTTCTTGCATTAGTTAGTATTATATGTTAAAAAAGATAAAGATATTGTTATCACTATTTTTATTTCATGTTATTATTGTTGAACTCTACCCTATGATCTACATTATCTAGGGTTCGTGCTTTTGCACATAGCTGGGGAGAAATCCCTACTACAAGTTTGGCGACTCCACTCGGTTGATCCATATGGATCTTTGTTTTTGCAAGTTTTTTTAATTTTTTTGTTCTCATTTGTTTCCTTCATCCATCATAGATATGACCCCCTCACAGTAGATCCGAACCTGTATTTCTTTAGTTCTTTCCCCCCCATCTTTAACCGACAACCATTCTTAAAAAAATTTCCAGTTCGGGCCAAAAGTTGTGACCCAGTCGCACCTTTTTTTTTATGATAATCATGATCTAGGCCATGTTTTTTTCCTTGGTAAGTGTGACATGGATCAGAAATATAAATCACGCATGTCCTAGCTTTTGGAGTGACCCCGGTCTCTACTGTGACTTGGTTTTGTGAGACCTAATTCTTATAACTATTTTTTTCCCTGGTCACAACTATTTCCCAGATTTTTGTGACCTTGATCGTGCCTATTTCACTGACATGTGTGACTTGCAATTTTTCACTCTTTTTTGTGTTTAATCCTTGGTCCATACCCCCTGTGTTTTACCCCTTCTCGACCTGTTTCTATCCAGATATTATCCATTACAACCCCTTGGTTTGTTTTGAGGTCTTATATGTGAGCCTCTTGAGTCGAGCTTCGTAGTCCAAACCCAAATACAACAAATTTGACTTTTAGGGACGATTGTCTTCTGCCTCCAAAAGTCAATTTTGGGGGCGTTTTTGGCTTTGGAGGAGGTTTTAGAAAACCACCCCTAATAGAAATGATTCTAAAAGTTTTGAATTTTAGGGGCGGTTCTTAACCCTGCCTCTCAAAAAAAAAACTACCCCTAAAACTGAATTTTGGGGGCGGTTCTAAATCCCCCCCAAGAAAATTACTTTTTGAATCTTGGGGTAAGTTCTAAACCCCCCTCCACCCCCCAAAAGTTAATTTTGGACATTTTGGGGTGGCTCTAAACCCCCCCAAAAAGTCAATTTTGTACTTTTAGGGGAGGTTTAGAAACCCCCCCCCCCAAAAAAAAAAGTGACTTTTAAGGGTGGTTATAAACCCCCCTCATAGACACCTATGGGGGCGGTTCCACCCCCCCCCAAAATTCCTTATTACAAAACTTTGGGGGTGGTTAAAAACCTCCCTCATAGGTACCTACGGGTGTGGTTACAACCCCCTGTGTAAGTACCTACAGGGGCGGTTTCAAACCCCCATCGTATGTAACTACGAAGGTGGTTCGAAACGCCCCCTAAAAATATTTACAAACCTTTGGGGGCTGTTATAAACCCCCCTCTTAGGTACCTACGGGGGCGGTTCAAAAACCCCCTTAAAATTATTTATTACAAAACATTGGGGGCCGTTATAAACCCCCCGCGTAGGTACCTACGAAGGCAGTTCAACCCCCCCCATAAAAATATTTACAAACCTTTGAGGGCGGTTATAAACCCCCCTCATAGGTATCTATGGATGCAGTTTGAACCCCCCCTACAACTCTTTACAAACCTTTTGGGGTGGTTATAAAACCCCTCGTAGGTACCTACGAAGGTGGTTCAAATCCCCCCCTAAAATTCTTTACAAACCTTTGGGGGAGATTATGAACCCCCCTCATATAAACTTACAGGGGGGGTTTTCAACCCCCCTCATAGTATCATAAGAATTCAGTTTAGAACCCCCCTCGTAGCCATAATAAATCATAATAAAATACATTTTATTTAAAACATCAATATTGCAATATCGTTAGGGCATGAAGGAATCAAACCTTCAGCCTCCTGCTTGTAAAGAAGACCGCTCTACCCTTTATCTAGAACCATTTAAGAATTGGGGAAAGGGGGAATATTAACACCAAGCTTGCATCATTTCTAATTCTAAGAAGCATTCAATATTCCAAATATCCTATGAAGATTTAGGTGTTACTCAACAACCCAATATGTTGATACAAGTCCTGGAATACTTGAAGAGAGGAGGTTGCCTTGTGTCAGTTAGAACATTCAAAATCATATTTAATATCTACAGGGAGGCTAATTTAGCAGAGAAAGCACAAGAATTACTAGACCATATGAAATATTTCAATCGCAGGCTAGATACACCTATCTATAACTCTCTTATCCATCTTCTTAGTGAAGCAAAGTGTATGGATATGGCAGAGGCCATGCTAAAGAATGTGTGAATGGGGTATTTCTCCTGATATTATTACTTACAGTAGACTTATAAAGGGATTTTGTGATTTGGTTCAGATAAAGGATGCTCAAA
This sequence comes from Pseudotsuga menziesii, assembly GCA_001517045.1. NCBI lineage: Eukaryota > Viridiplantae > Streptophyta > Pinopsida > Pinales > Pinaceae > Pseudotsuga > Pseudotsuga menziesii. Next base: position 221,650 of record LPNX010671101.1, read on the forward strand.
GACTTCTAGATGATATGGAAGAGCATGGATGTACTCTGAATGTAGTCACATATATTATTCTATTAAATGGTGCTTGCAAGGCCAGAAGCCTAGAGAAGGATTTAGAGATTTTAGACAAGATGCTAGAGAAACAATGTGCCCCTACTATTGTGACATACACATCTTTGATTCAGAGCTTCTATGAAGTAGGTAGAATCAAGGAGGTTTTGGAGGTTTTGGATAGAATTATTACAAGTGGTTGTTCTTGAAACAAAGTTACCTACAGTATGTTGAACAAATGCCTCTTTTATAGAGAAAAAAATGATGTATATGAACTTATGGATAAAATGATATAGGAAGAAAATCTTTCAAATGATCAAAGTCAAAAACTTGTTCGTGATTTCTCTTGTTAGATCCAATAATATAGACCAAGATATAAAACTATTAAGTAACATGCTTGAAAGTGGCATTAATCCAAATCAACTAGAATTCAATACATTAATAAAGGGGATGTGCTTCCAGGGCAGGTTTTCTGATGCCTTAAGTTGGCACCATCTCATGGAAAAGATGGATTGTGCTCTTGATATTGATTCTTGCTCCATTATTTTACACATGCTATGCAATAGTGGCTATATGAATGAAGCTGTAAAGGTGTTGAGTATCATGGGTATGTTAATGAAGCTGCAATATTTATGGCACAAGTGAACTCTATTTCAAATTTACAAGTGACTAGGACAACCTTCGTTCAACATCAAATGAAGGTTTCAGAAGCATTTAAGAAAAACTGAAATAATATGCCTTTCCTCCAAATACACACCCCACATCCACTGTTATTATGTTTTTCTGTATAATTTATCTTTCCATTCTTAGATGAATCCCAACTATGAGAAACCAGAGGCCTTTAACCCTCAATAGTAAAGCTTGCACATTGCCCCATACAAGCTGTAACTCCATTGCACTCCGCTGGAATTGAAAATCCATACATGAATCCATGAGTTACCTTGGAAATATCCCATATATACTAGAGAAACATAAATTACAGGACTTAAATAAAATTCCCAGCTCATTTTTCCCCATGGACGTTCATAATCCGAGCTCTACAACCTATACTTCAGTGGGATTTATTACATCTATGGTTTCCTATAGATATTCTGGCATGCAATAAAAGATTTCTCTATAGAATGACATTGATATTTAATACCTAATTATTATTGGACTAAAACTTAAAAATATTAACCAACAACCTAAATTTCTTACTTTCAACTTGATACAATGAAATCATAGTCCCTTTGTGAAAAACCATAAGAGGTTTCAAACTTCCATAGTGCACCACGTAACAAATGTCCTAACTTTTTTGCTGTCAACATTAGAGTAGAGTTGGAATTTTATCCATTCAAAATCCAAGCTAAATTGAAGATAATTAACATAGATATACTTAGAGAATTCATTCTAAAATCTAAGTTGTGCATCTTTGGTAAACAAATACAGTTAAGAGAAGCTTAATGCATATTTTTTGAGCTATTCTGATTTTTTTTTAATGTTAGAATACATTTAAGATTCTCACAAACCTTGTTAGCATCCATGTGTATTGAAACTACAACTCCTATAGTCGGACCAAATCTTGAAACAATATTCAGGACTTCTGGAGGTATTCCGACCCGCACAAAGAATTTAAACTCTTTAAGTCACAATAAAATGTGAAATTTTAGCATCTGGTAGGAATTATTTTCATGATTACTGAAACAATTTCAGCTGAGACCCTTAAAAAAATAAGAATCATTTATAAGAGAAACCATATTGTGATTATTCTAAGGCTCATGTTATTATTAAGCTAATCATATTCATATTTCAAACCATTTACTTCCCTCTTGCTCATTTAATTAAAATTAACTAGTTTTCATATGACTTAAGATAGTTGTATCAAACTTAGTAATGCTTAACATCATGTACACTGAATTTAAGCAAACATGAAATATGTCAGGGAAAATTTGATAATCATACAAATATTTTCTAAGAAATTTATCCAAATAATGAAAAATGCACCTACTGTTTCACTTCAACTAAGAGAGACCTTACTACTCAAGGAAAATGTAATCAAGGAGACTGGTAAACATGTCGATGACCATACACTGGAGCAATGCATATTAAAAACTAGGAAAACTAGGGGCTAACATTGAGAGAATTAAAAGACTCCCAAGAATAAAATTTGTTGAAATTTCATTCCTACGTAACATAACAAAGTACCCTTTCTATTTCCAATAGAATGAACATGAGAACTCACAACTTAGTATGCTTCATGTTTCAGTGACACTATGCATCACAAAGAGTTTCTTTTTTTTCATTTTGAAATTTTTCTTGATAGAAGTGGTGAGAATTTAGCACCATTGAAAGACCATTTTCAAGCAAAATATGTAATCCTAAGTTAGAAAACCTTCAAAATAGGACTCCAAAGTAAAAATAAGTTGCACTAGTATGAGACAACGTTTTTATCTTTAAAATAAATATGAGAATTCTATGCACTAGAGCATACCTAGTGGAAAAGATTTGCTGCATAAAGATCTATTAATGGTGTCTGCTCATCACTCTTTAATACAATGGTGTTCCCACAAGCTAGTGCAAGACCAACTTTCCAATAAAACATAAGCAATGGAATATTCCAAGGAATGATTTGACCTGCAAATCCAATAGGTTCATGTAAAGTTTGAACATGATAAGGCCCATCTACTAGAACTATAAGGCAATGTATTTTATCTTCCCAACCAATAAAATCTTTCAAAAAGTACATTTGAGAATTATAATATTTTTAATGAAGAAATGAAGTAGGGAACTAAAACAAGTAAATTGAGCTTGGTACATTTCTATGGAATCCAAAAAAATTAGGTTAACTCATCATCATATGGTCTTGTGATTAAGAATCTACCTGCATAGTAACAAAATAGCCACATTGCCATTGTCACTTTGACCAAGGATGCTTCCTCATCACTCCCTCATAAGGCTTCCCATTGTCCCATTTTTCCAAAGATGCAATCTCATCATTGTACTTTTAAAGCAAGTGAGCAAACCAGAGCATAATACATGATCTCTCCTGAAACATTTCCATATAATAAATTCAATACTCAAAATGGTGTTTCCATCTTCAAAATTGCAACACCCAAATTCACATAAAGTATAAATCAAATAAATTGGTGGATAAGAAAGAAAACCCATTACTTATTATATCCTCAAAGACTTCAAAGTTCTCCTTTCAAATTAAAACTCTCTTGTTCTTCACAGTATGCATTTTCCACTCACATCAACAGGATGAAAACATGAAACTTTGACATTCTTTGAACTAACAAAACAGAAATTACATACGCAGTCATTTTTGGCCATGGGCCCTCTGTTGAGGCCCTGAAATTCGCAGGCAACAACAGTAAGGGATTCTCCCCAGGCAACGTTCCCAACTAGCCCGTTGACTGTTTGGTATAGGGAATCCATCCGGCTTACGGTCTGGCTACCGTAGGTCAAAGTAACAAAACAAAGGCTTTATCGGTTGTGGCCCGGTCCACCGTGAATTTTGTGTTTTTTACTTAATGTATGATATGCAAGTGCCTAATTTACCATGCAGGGTGATAAGCTGCAAGGAGTAGTCACAATGTGATGTGCAGGTTCTTACCTCTCGTCTTAGACTCACTAGCATCCCAATCACAGACAACAAGAAAAAGAAACTAACTACCTAAACTATCCCTAGGGAGCAGAATTATCACTTGTAAGTGAGTAATACATTTTGTACATGCATTATGAAGAGTTACAGTTAGCTAACACTTCTTTCAAGACACATGAACAATTACATATATTTAAACAACCAGATAGCCGATTATTTTACGAACAACATTTATTACTCACGGTGGAAAACATCCCAAAAGTAACTGAAGAACATCCAACAAGAACATAGGTTCAGGAAGTTAAATACTCTCACAGTAAATGAAACACAACTGAAAACGAAATAGTTCCTCTTCAACATTATTCATTTAGTTGCATTGATACATTCTACATTTCGCTCTCTCCAGCAGGCAAAAGTTGCACTTTCTAACTGTAAAATGAAGTAGTTCCTCTTACAAGCAAAAGAGTTTACAAATTTTTCCCTGGAAGAAAGTCCCTTCTAAGTCCTACTTTCAAATATTTAAACTACAATTACAGAGTGCTTCAATTTCCCTCAGACGCATCATCTTTTCATTTCTCAAACGCTTCACATTCCTATATCTTGTCTGTATGCAATCATGGACCACTTGGTAACTGATCAGTTGTTCGGGTCCGTGCCTTTATAGATCCGGATTTCGTCTTTTAATCCCTTGGCCCTCCTGGTGATCCCTCTGGTTTCAATTATACTTCTACCAAAACGTTCTGTCTTTCTCCACACCACGGTAGATTGACCGATCTCCTCAAAACCGCCTGCAATCAAATCAACAAGCATCATTCAAAAGCAGCAAATTTTACCAATTGAAATGACTATTCCACAAGGAAAACTGCCAGGCATACTACCATTGTATCATCAAAAATTTATCAGTTGCCGACACTACTACCTCGACCATCTCCAGACCGGACAACCTTACCGGCGGCGACAACAGGGAAAGTTATCGACGACTAGAATACCAACACCGAAAGGGTAGACCACTCCCTAGGCGGGAAACTTAAAATCGGAAAATGGAGGATATTAACATCAGGGGCTAAAATGATTTCCCTGCCGCAACGGTGAAAGAGAAATAAGCCGCAGGTAAGCGAAATGCGGGCGGGAAAAGACTATCAGTCAGAAGTCGGACGACTTTACACTTCGGAAGCTGAAAGACTTTGGGAGCCGCAACGGCGGAAAAGAGAAGGCTAGAGCCATGCGATGCAAGTCAGAAGTCGGATGGATTTGTGCTTTGGGGCCCAAATGACTTCCACAGCCGCAACGGCGGACGAGAAACGACTTCGGGTACGCGGCTAAATCAGGTTAACACGTATCGACAGTCGGAGCTTTTCACACTTCGGATGGCAAAATGGTTTGGGAGACGCAACGATGGACGGGAAAAGGCTATCAGCCACCGATTTACAAAAACGACTTAAGTGTTTCGGACATCTTTTCAAATCAACATCAGACAGAAAATCTGCCATACCTCCGCAACGGCGACCACAGCACAGACAACTGGTTTGATCAACAAGCAAAACAAACTTAAAAGCTATGACTCACCATAAACTCCAACGCAATCAAAATCCGAACCTTGGTCAAGAGTTAAGCTTTTGTAGCCATTAAAAATTAAAATGCAGACTGACAACTCAAAGGATTCAACTATCAAAGCAAAACATGAGGAGGGGTCCAAAATTTAAGAAATTTGGGGAGAAAAGTTGCAGCTGCAACAATTGGCGATTACCTGGTGAACCTAGATCTCTGGGCGATTAACCTTTGAGTGACAGACTATCTAACAACAAATGCATTCTATTCAATTTTTTCAGCTATCTGGATTTCTCGAATGCCGGAAGTGTGTACCTTCAATCATTAATAATAGTCCAATTTGGGGGAGTGGAAACCAAGATTTTCAAGTCTAGATAACTTTGTTGAGGCCAGAAAATGAGTTACATTATTACCTTTGTCTTCAGGTAGCTGACAGCTTGGACACCACAGGATTGTAGCACATGGTAAACAGAAATATTTGTTTGTTCCTCGTTCCCATGCCATTTTAGCACTTTTTTGTGCTTTTGGACTTTTGTCCCTTTTCATATGAGTCCTCCTGTATGCCTTTCTGACTGAATTTTAATTTAGGATCCTCTATCCCATAGTGTCCTTTTGTGTGAGTGGTGTACTTCAAGTTTCAGCTCACGGACGGAGAGGATCTTTTTGGCAAATTAGTCCTTATGATTCAGCACCTGCTTTGATTTATGATACTTTCATAGAGTTTTTCTCTTTATTTTCCTTTTGGCATTCGTTTCTTGGCATGGGATCATTTATGTTTAACATACTATTCACCTTGCTCCTTTCCATGGGTCTTCTACTATCGCTCCTTAGAACATTTTAAATGTGACGTGGATGGAGCCCAACATAGTATTCCAGACTCTCTGAATCCGGTTTATTACACAGGGATTAAGTAGGACTTCAATGCACACAGAATTATTCGAGAGAACGACTAAAATGGAAGAAATTATTTTATATAAACAACAACCCACAGTCTGATCACTAAATTGTTCATCACTCCCAAAAAATTTTATGTTCCCCAAGCAACCACGGGTTCGTCCCCTTTATCGAAAACAAGAAAAAATCAAACTAAAGCAAACTGAAAAACATGACTCAAAAGACAGCCAGATGGATTATTTATATACAAGACAGAAGAAATCAAACAATCTCAGGAAAAATAAGGCTTGAGAACCAAACCATTTACTGGTAGGTTCTCCTCCCACCCCTGCAGATCTTGCAACTTGTAAGTAGAAGGACCAAGCTTGGTTGCAATCTGAAAAGGGCCTACCCACAACTGCTGGAATTTAGTATGCTTTCCTTTCTCATCATGGGGGTGGTCCCATTTGAGGACTAAGTCTCCTATTTCAAAGTCTTTTGTCCAGCTTTATGCTTGTCAAACCATCTCTTAACTGACTCTTGCTGTTGCTTAAAGCATTCTTTGGCTTTAGATCTAGCCTCTTCTGCTTTCAAGAGATTATATATTCTTATCTGTAAAACTTCATCATCAGACCCTCTAGACTCTTGAGCTAGTATGGAATATGGTAGCATGATATTAGGAGGAAGGATGGCTTCTTTACCATAGACAAGGGTATATGGAGACACTCCAATTGCAGACTTGGGGGTGACTCTATCCGCCCAAAGGGAATTTGGTAATGCTGAGTGCCAACCCCTCTGGTTTTCTACCACAGTCTTCTTTAAAATTCTAATCAAATTTTTGTTAGAGGATTCAGCCAAGCCATTTCCTTGTGGATAGTAATTAGCAGAATAATGCAATTTTATCCCTTTATCATGAGCAAAAGCAGTCAATTTAATTGATGAAAAGTACTTATCATTATCAAAAACTAACGAAACTAGAACTCCAAACCTGGTCATGATGTGGTCTTGTAAGATGCTGATGACTTCGTCTTCATTTATCTTGCGCAGTGGAATATCTTTGACCCAATGAGTGAAATAATTAGTAGCGGTCAGAATGTACTTGTGCTGTAGAGAGGAATTCAGTTTTATTTCTCCAATAATATCCAGTCCCCATTGCTCGAATGGATCGGTAATCATCACAGGATTTAGAGGTGCTGCTGCTTTAGGGTGTCTCCCACCACACCTTTGGCAAACATCACACTTCCTGACATGTGCGTGTGAATATCTAAAGAGCGTAGGCCAGTAGTAACCTTCCCTGAGGATTTTGTGGGCTGTGGTATCCCCTGAATAATGTCCTCCAGCAGGACCGTCATGCAATTCGGCCATCACTTTCTTCACATCTTCCTTTTCTAAGCATCTGAGAAGAACTCCGTCATAATTTTTTCTGAACAATACCCCTTCCACAATTTTATAAGATGCTAATTTAAGATGTAGCGCTCTTCTTTTCTTGGAATTCCAATGTTCAGGTAACAGCCCTGCCTGCAGGTAATGTACAAGGTCTCTATACCAAGACTCAGGAGCTATAAATAAAGGACATACATCCATTACATGTAATTCGGCCTCATACCCCTAGGCGTGTTCTTCATTGTTCCCACTTTTAGTCATCAATTTACACAACCCTTGGCCTTTAAAAATAGAGGTTGGCATGAATTCAAGGTCGTACTCTTGAAGAGCTATTACCGAGTTGCCTCTTCTTTCTCCTAACTCCTTGTGTATAAGAAGAGATCTTATGACTGGGTAGGGAACTATTACCTTGGTTCGATTCTTTAATATATAAGGCCTAAATTGATTTACCGCTTTGAATACTGCATATGCTTGTTTATCAATAGCTAGGTAGTTTAATTCGGCCCCTTGCAGACCAGTGCTCATGAAGGATATTGGGAATTCATCCCCCCCAATCTTCCTTTTGGGTAAGCATGGCTTCCAGTGAATCATCGGATGCAAAAGTATATAGAATAAAGTCTTTATCAAAGTTTGGGATTTTCAAGGAGGGTGCATGTGCAACAACAGTCTTGATTTTGCTGAAAGCGTTCTTCTCAATTTCTGTCCACTTGAACTGTGCATTCTGTTTCACCATCTGCTGCAGTGGCTTAACAATCTGAGCAAAATTAGGGACAAATATTCGCACAAAGTTTATAGTTCCCATAAAAGACTGCATCCCTTTTTTATTGTGGGGCAAGGGTATTTGTTCAATGGCCTTGATCCTTTCTGGATCTATAGAAATTCCTTTCTTTGAAACTATGTGACCCAACAAATTTCCTTCCATGATAGTGAATACACACTTCTTAGGATTGAGTGAAATGCCATACTTACGACAGCGGTCGAAAATTTACCTTAAGTGAAACGCATGCTCTCCTCTTCTCTTCGAGAATATGGTAATGTCGTCAAGGTATACTACAGCACTTCATCCAATCAATCCATGGAAATCTATGTCTATAGCCCTCTGAAATGTTGCTCCAGCATTTATCAGCCCAAAGGGCATTCTTCTGTAGGCGAAGGTTCCCCACTTGGTCCTGAACGTTGTCTTTAATCTGTCTTCTTCGGCTACTAACACTTGATTATAGCCAGAGAAACCATATAATAATGAAAACAGTTCAGAACCAGAGACCATTTGCAGCAATTGCTCCATGGGCGGCACAGGGTAGTTATCTTTATCAGAAGCGCGGTTTAGATTTCTGAAATCCACACAGAGTCTGATTTCCCCAGATTTTTTTCTTACTGGTACCATATTTGACACCCACTCAGAGTGTCTGACTTTGAAAATGATTCTAGCATCCAATAATTTCTTCACTTCACTCTGAACCAATGGTTCCAACTTTGGATGCATTTTTATCAATGGCTGCTGATATGGCTTGATGCCTGCTTTAATGGGGATGACGTGTTTGATGATGATCGTATCGTATGTTTTCAAGTCTTCATACATCCATGTGAAAATATATTTATATTGTTTAAACAAACTGATGAACTTGTCTCTTTCTGTTGGTGAATAGCCTTTTCCGAGATTTACAAATTTAGGATTCGTTTCAATCCCTAAATTAATCAACTCAAACTGGAGAGATGAGCTGTGGGTCTTCACGTTGGGTGGTCTTCTGAATTTTTCATTTAAATCGAACATTTTTTCCAACGTTCTGACTCCTTTAGGAATGAAATTATCGTATTTCATCTCATCCTGATGCTCTTCATCGTCTATGATCGCTCCTTTAAACACTTCATCATTCGTTAAAAATTCTATGATCTGCTGGTCATCATCGAACACTCGTAGGTTCGTAATCATATCAGGTATAGAGGGCCTAAAAAGCAGTTCAACAGAGCATTGATTATTAGTGGGTACAAGTCTAGCGGCTGATGTGGCCAACAGATCAACAGCTGCATTTTTAATTCTTGGAATTGAAATAATGTTAAATGCATTAAAATATTTCAGCAAATCCCATACCTCATTCTGGTAAGCCTTTAAGTGAGGAGAAATACAATGTATATGATTCTGGATTTGTTTCACAATAATTTCAGAATCCCCAAAAACTTTTAGATGACTTACCTTTAATTCAATTGCCTTTTTTAGTCCCTGCACCAGTGCTTTGTACTCAGTTTTATTATTAGTACACTCAAACTCTAATCTACATGAAATGAAATGTTTATTCTTCTGTGGGTCAATCAGGACACAACCATCCCCTGACCCTTCTAATGTCTTGGAGCCATCGAAAAATAAAGTCCAAAAATCATTAACTACAATGAATCTACTCCTACTGCTAAGTCTACTATTTTACAGTCAATCTCATTAGCCTGTGAGAATCAAAGGAGATCAGGATGGGTATCAGATGTGTTGCTGGTTTCTTCTGCTTGGTAATTACCTGGTTCCAACTCATTAAAATAGTTTCCCAATACAGAATCCACTGGTACATTATTCTCCTCCAGTTGAGTAACATTGTACTTCATGTGAGGCTCTCTTAAAATCTTGATCTGGTTCGGACTTCCTTTGTATGGCAAACACAGATGCGACTAATCTGAGGCAAAATATCCATTTAATTTGGATGACCAATCTCTGCTCAGGACGAGACCGTAAGCATCTGGTATATCAGCCACCACGATGTTAATAACTTGGAAAACTTTGTCATTAGATGCTAGACAGATTAGGACATCTTCCAGCTCACCAATTACCTTTACATCCATTCTGTCCAATTGAGCCACCCTCCACGTGGATGGCTTAGGCTGCCCATTGATCTTTTTATAGACTGATATGGGCATAACATTTACTGATGCCCCTGATTCTACCAAGTAGTTATGTACATTATGATTGAAAATTTCAAACGTGAGGAGGAAAGGTGGATGTTTGCTTTTAGACTTACCTCCCACGCTGGTTTCCCCAATTTCTTCCTCTTCTTGAGGTTGATTGTTAGCAGGCATCTTCTCATCTGATGCTTCAAGTGATTTCAACAGTCTTTCCTTTTGATGCGGAATTTTACACATTTCGAATAGTGGAACAGTCGCTTTTATCTTCTTTAAATCCTCCACAATGTCATAATCCATCTGCTGCTCAATGAGATGGGGTTTTCCAGCATTTTCTTCACTGGGCTTGGCCTGCGCGTCACTTTGCCTAGGATTTTGGCTGGTAATAGTGAACTCTGGAATTTTATCCGCCAAATATTTGTCTTGAAATCTCTTCTTAACATTTCCCTGCAGCCTCTTAATCTTTGGGAGTATAAGGTTGTCTTCCTTAACCGTCCCTTTGCTCCTCGTGGCTACGTTGGTTTCCATGACTTCTTTACACCCCTGAGTCTTTTCTTCTTCGGCATCAAATAGTGAGATAGAATTCCATAAGGCCATGGTTTCCTCTTCATGTTCTTTAGTATACGTAGAAGCAGAATTTTCTTTTCTTTCTTCATTTCCTTCCTCTGTCAATCTAGAATATAACAGTTGATTCATGACCAATGTCATTGAATTTATCCACTGCGGACAATTCTTCTTAGAGTGTGGCTGTTGGTGGAACGTGCAAAAAATTATCCAATCCTACCTCTGTTAAATTCATAGATGCAGTATTGTGCGGAGGAGGTTGAGACTGGTGGTTATCCTCTCTTTTCTTATAATATGGCTTATAAAACTTTTGTTCTTCCTTTTCTTTCTCCATATCTATGATTTTATTGGAAAGCTTCTGCATCATTTTGGCCATGTTTTCCAAATATGGAGACTTTTATTCCTTAGGCTTAGTAAACAATAAGGCTTTTCTTCCTGTGCCTTTCTTTACAGACTGTTCTGGATAGTGTTCAATGCTCTCTCTTTCAGCTTCCACCACTTCTGCTTCCTCATAGGTTTCTTTCAAAGTAGGCTTGGCCCTACCTTTGGTAAACATGGCCAAATCAGGGCCTAAATCTGAAGTATAGTATTCAATAAGAACTTTGTCTGAAGGCTTATCTGTTTTAGAGAAGTTCTTGAGATATGCTACAAACCTTTGAGTGAAACTGTGCACTTTTTCTTTTCTTTATTTATTCAATGCACACAGCCCTTTCATGAGAGTTGCATGAGTTTTCTGAGTTGCATACTTACTTCTTAAAATTCTTTCAAAGGTATCCCAATCAGGGATAGAGTTAGCAGGCAATCCAAAGTACCAAGACACTGCAGCTCCTTTAAGGGTATGCGGGAACAGTCTGCATACCACGTCTTCATGTTCCCCGGCCCTTAATCCCTCAATTGCCAAGTAAAAACTTTGTAGGTGATCATCTAATAGTATTTTCTCATTGGGATCAAACTTGGGCAATATCTTGTTAAAGGCTTGAGGTAGGTCATGTAAGGGAGGTGTAAGGTTTAATGGTGATTGGGCTCTCCATGCAGGTGGTGGATTTGGTGGGTTAGGTGGTTGATTAACATTTACTCCTGCCATGAGTCTGGGTGGGGAGTGAGGAGGTGAACCAACTGGATTATGAGCAGGAGAACTGTGAGGGGTTTCTAGGCCTTCTTGGTTCAAAGGTAGAATAGCTTCCTGTAAGGCTATTTCTACAAGTTCTTCCCAGTATCCAACCAACACTGAGTCTTCTGCTACAGGGAGATCTTCCCTTTTATACTCTCTCCTGGGCAATTCATGGATGATTGGAAATCCTCCAATCTTCTTTACGTATGCTCTGGTGTGTCTTCTCATATCATTAACAATTTTGTTGCCAACAGAATATAGATGTTCTCTTTCTTCCAGAATTGGATTATGAAACCCACTGCTTTCAGAACTATTACCGGTGGAATATTCTCAGGAAAACGGGTTTCCTCGGCCAGCCATCCACTGGTGGCCCTCCTTCTAGCGCCAAAACTGTTGAGGCACCAAAATTTGTAGGCAACAATAGTAAGGATTCTCCCCAGTGAATGTTCCCAACTAGCCCGTTGACTGTTTGGTATAGTGAATTCGTCTGGTTTACGGTCCGGCTACCGTAGGTCAAAGTAACAAAACAAAGGCTTTACCGGTTGCGGCTCGGTCCACCGTGAATTTTGTGTTTTTTACTTAATGTATGATATGCAAGTGCCTAATTTACCATGCAGGGTGATAAGATGCGAGGAGCAGTCACAATGTGATGTGCAGGTTCTTACCTCTCGTCTTAGAATCACTAGCATCCCAATCACAGACAACAAGAAAAAGAAACTAACTACCTAAACTATCCCTAGGGAGCAGGATTATCACTTGCAAGTGAGTAATACATTTTGTACATGCATTATGAAGAGTTACAGTTAGCTAACACTTCTTTCAAGACACATGAACAATTACATATATTTAAACAACCAGATAGCCGATTATTTTATGAACAACATTTATTACTCACAGTGGAAAACATCCCAAAAGATACTGAAGAACATCCAACAAGAACATAGGTTCAAGAAGTTAAATACTCTCACAGTAAATTAAACATAGCTGAAAATGAAATAGTTCCTCTTCAACATTATTCATTTAGTCGCATTGATACATTCCACATTTCGCTCTCTCCAGAAGGCAAAAGTTGCACTATCTGACTGTAAAACGAAGTAGTTCCTCTTACAAGCAAAAGAGTTTACAAATTTTTCCCTGGAAAAATTCCCTTCTAAGTCCTACTTTCAAATATTTAAACTACAATTACAGAGTGATTCAGTTTCCCTCAGACGCATCATCTTTTCATTTCTCAAACGCTTCACATTCCTATATCTTGTCTGTATGCAATCATGAACCACTTGGTAACTGATCAGTTGTTCGGGTCCGCACCTTTATAGCTCTGGATTTCGTCTTTTACTCCCTTGGCCCTCCTGGCGATCCCTCTGGTTTCAATTATACTTCTGCCAAAACGGTCCGTCTTTCTCCGCACCACGGTAGATTGACCGATCTCCTCAAAACTGCCTGCAATCAAATCAACAAGCATCATTCAAAAGTAGCAAATTTTACCAATTGAAACGACTATTCCATAAGGAAAACCGCCAGGCATACTACCATTGTATCATCAGAAATTTATCAGTTGCCGACACTACTACCTCGACCATCTCCACACCGGACAACCTTACCGGCGGCGGCAACAGGGAAACTTATCGATGGCTAGAATACCGACATTGGAAGGGTACACCACTCCCTAGGAGGGAAACTTAAAATCAGCAATTGGAGGATATTAACATCGGGGGCTAAACTGCTTTCCCAGCCACAACGACGGAAGAGAAATAAGCTGCAGGTAAGCAAAACGCGGGCGGGAAAAGACTATCAGTTGGAAGTCGGATGGCTTTGCACTTCGGAAGCTGAAAGACTTTGGGAGCCGCAATGGTGGAAAAGAGAAGGCTAGAGCCATGCAATGCAAGTCGGAAGTCAGATGGATTTGCGCTTCGGGGCCCAAATGACTTCCACAGTCACAACGGCGGATGAGAAACGGCTTCGGGTACACAACTAAGTCAGGTTAACACGCATCGGTAGTCGAAGCTTTTCACACTTCGGATGGAAAAACGGTTTGGGAGCTGCAACGACAGACGAGAAAAGGCTATCAACCGCCGATTTAACAAAAATGACTTAAGTGTTTCGGACAACTTTTCTAATCAACATCGGACAGAAAATCTGCCATACCTCTGCAACGGCGACCACAACATAGACAACTGGTTTGATCAACAAGCAAAACAAACTTAAAAGCTATGACTCACCATGAACTCCAATGCAATCAAAATCCGAACCTTGGTCAAGAGTTAATCTTTTGTAACCATTAAAAATTAAAACACAGACCGACAACTCAAAGGATTCAACGATCAAAGAAAAACATGAGGAGGGGTCCAAAATTTAAGAAATTTGGGGAGAAAAGTTGCAGCTGCAACACCCTCATCAAAGGATTTCCATGCAGCCTTTATAGATCTCTATACATATTCTGTATCACCTTCAACCACATTAGCAATCACATCTCTTGTTCTAGGATCCAAGGTTGGAAACGTTTTCCTTGTAGCATGGCCAAAATTTCTTATAACCATAAGAAAATCTGTGTATAATGGTAGAATACAAAAGGATAAAAAAATACAAGAAAAGAAAATAAAAAATCATTAAGTAAGAACATTTGTACATATATTATATGTTATAATACCGGAACACATTGAGTCTAGAAGTTTAATGAAATTTTGGAGTTATTTGAAACTTACCAGAAGCTGCATTAACAAGTTGTCCATTGATAGGAATTTGTGTATACTTCACTTGGACAGGTCACTAGTGGAAAATGAGAGATTAGTGACAAAAAAATGATCAAATCCACATATCAATGACCACTTTTGGTTTGGCAATCACTGGTGGCTAACTTACAGTCTTTTATTATGCGACCAAAGTTGGGTCATTTTTATTCTGGTCATTTATAGCTTGTCAGTTGGCCATTAATTTGGTCATATATTTAGTCATTAATTTGGTCATATATTTGAATCAATGAACAAATATATGACCACATCTATGACCAAATTAATGACCACATAACAAATTAGAATATGACCAAATCTGGTCGTGTAAATGACCAAAATCCGCATATCAATGACCAAAAAACAAATTCACAAGATTTAACATGGAAAAAAGAAGCAATTCCAACAAACAACAAGTGTACTAAAAATGCATAAGCATTTAGAACCAGTAAACCTACAAATACATGAACATGAAATACCTCTCTATAAGGATTGAAGATCAATGGTAGCATTGTGCAAAGCAATAAATTCTTTTCGGGCAATATATGAATGAACTTTGCACTGAATATTTTTTGGCGAATTTCCCAATACCTCAGTTCTTCTAACATCTAATTCAGCCATTTGGCCTACTCTGAGGAAAACCTTGGTTTTCCCTATTTAAATAGTAAAGGCAATTTTAGGTTGTTTTTATTAGCATTTTAACTAAATAAAACAACCTTAGAACTTCCAGATTCTTGGGGAAGCATATAAATCATGAACACATATCAATATGAGAAATATTTCAAATATTTTAGTATGCTCCAAGCAATAAATAAAATATGTTTCTTTTATGCACTTGCAAATGATAATGACAACAACATATACATCAATAAAAAAGTTAGAATCTTGATTTGAATTCAATGTACCAATCTGAATAACTACCACAATGACTAGAAAATGTTTTAAGGTATATGACTATCAGAAAGTGTATTGTGTAGTTCTCCCAATGTATGCCTGATATATATCAAACCTGAAGATACGATTGAGATTAATGTTTAGAACATGACATGATTTTTGTCAATGATAATGATGTCTTTCTCATATAAAGGGTTTTCAAACAATAAAACTTTCAGTAGTAGGAAATTGTGAATGTAGCTATCATAAATGTCATCTTCAACAATCCTAAAGAGCTCAGAAAATACTATCCCAAAAATAATGTCAATAGTGTATAATGAAATCAAGCCTTCTTTAGTAATGCATGTGTCTTTTCTATTCAAATAAACAAAGAGGACTTGATGTAATTTCCAACCGTGACATATGTGTTTCAATGACTATCCATAAGATGCTATTTCCAATAAAAAGGAAGTGAAATGTAATTGTACAATACAAGGTATTTTTCATCCAAGGGAATAGCTAGAATGACTGTCCCAAAAAAGGTGATTTCCAGCCCTCAATTAGTAGACAACTAGGACTGTTAAACTATAATAATTTCCAACCAAATAATGACTGTCCAAAATGACAAATTCCAGCTCCTGCAGTGACTATGCCTTGATTTTATCTTAGACTTTTAATAGGTAAGTATGTTTGTACCTAGTGTGATCCTAGTTGATCTCACACTGAAAGTGATTTCTCTGAACCAATTAGAAGAAATAATGGGAAAATATTTAACTATGAACTATGGTACCAAAGTGTTTTCTCACATATGTGTTCAGCCTTTAACACGAGACTGACACAAGTGAAATATAGTATTAGGAGTGTCCACTAAAAATATTCATAAAAACAACCAAATAAAATCAAACAACCAACAAAGGGATGATAATGCATCATGATCATCTCCACCAAATTGTCTAAGCACTCTCCAAAAAATAATTAGTACTAAAATTAATTTAGAGTTTTTTAATTGCGGCATACCATAGCATTTTAACCCTTTTTATCATATCTTTGGCATAGGTTGTTTGTTTGAAATTTCCTAAATTTTTGACCCATACACCATCTAGTAAGCATTGTTCTACATCCGAACATGTAATAAGTGTCCACGGACCTACATCCAATTGCATGGCCAACATTATTAATGCCACAATTGAATGAGTTATATGCATCACTAGTCCTATATGGTGGAAGGGAAATGTGACTCTTTGAAGAGTATGTTCCCCTTATGGTAGGGGATACTAGCACTTGTAAGACATTTTATTATTATTTAAATATGAAACCTCATACACCCACATATGTGCTCAGTCATTAACACAAGTTTTAGTGTTAATAATGTCTACTAAACCCCTGCTTCAAAACAACCAAATCATATCAAAAAACAATAAAGAAATGCTAATCCATCTCAATCATCTATGTCTTATGGCTCAACATACTCCCAAAATAATTAGTACTAAAATTGATTCAAAGTTTTTTCGTTGAGGTCAACATTTATGGTTTTAACTCTTTTCCTAGTTGTTCATCCTAAACCATCGAAGGGAGATCCTCATGCATCTAAATGGGTGTGATAGGCATCCCCAATCCTGCATCTAGTTGCATGACAAAGCATCCCACGTCCTACATTTGAATGATTGATATGCATCACTATGAAAGTAATGCATGGAATGTGCAACATATTCATGTAGTAGATTAAAAAGTCATGCATTACATGTTAACCACCATCACTACTTTCTTCTTTGTGCTTGCAATTCATATTTGGAGAACAAGGGCACTAGTGATTTTGGATTTATTTATTCAAGGATAGTAACAAAACCATTTTGTTAAATTCAACCTGACTGAAGTGAAAATTTTAACTGAAAAAATAAGAATCGCATTAATAACCTTTTGGAAAAAATCATGAACGACAACAGTGATATGAGAGCATAATATGGCACATGTCAGAAATTCAAACCCTTTTTGTAATATTTTCCAATCATAAAAAGTGTCCTTGTTCCCATAAAATGTCACAATTAACCTTTTATTATATTGACCTGTAATGGATATGCAACTTTACCATTAAAATTCAGAATTTTAGAATTCTACCAAGAAAAAGGGCACCACATAATCTTGGAATTCTACTTACTCAGCCTAATATGGAAGTGTTATTACTGCAACATTGAGAGAAAACCTCCCTTGGTTGGATTTACCATTCTCACAATACACACGAACTTTATTTCCTGCAATCATCCACAACATAGAATACAAAGTGTCGAATAGCAAAAATATGAATTCACCTATTCTGTATGAAATCCTAAATTTGTCTTTCATACATGTATGCATGCCTATGTTCCTTGTACATAATATGTATATACAAACAAACCTTCCATATTTGTTCCATCTATATAATATGTATGAACACACACCTATTGTATTTGTCTGTTCAATATATTCAAATTCCCCAACAACAACTTCCACCAAGTATGTTGACATAATAGGTGATTCCTGGAAACTGACCATCCTGAAATGTCCGTCACACTTTTCTTCAATAAAAGGAATATTTGATAAAACTACTTGGTTAATAGGTGCTTGAACTATTATTTTAAATGTTACATGTGATAAATGTACATAATTGCATTAGATTTTATTTAATTTTATTATAAGATGGTTGGTGTTCATAAGATGGTTTTTTCTTTCTACTCATTCTTAATTCCACAAATCAGGGATGATTTTAAGGAACCATACTTATTTAGAAGTGTATAAATGTTGGCGAATATTACCAATTCTTAAAACGCCAACTATAAAACGATTGGCAATATTTTTCAAAAAATATTTTAATTTCCAAGGATTTTATATCATTTATACAATAATTTGGCAATTTTTAGGGTGAAAACATTTTACCCCATCAAAATTGGGCAAAATAGGGCTTCAAAAAATGCAAAAATGGTGAATCTTTTTTGGGAGAAAACATGGAAAAATATCCCACCGGGCTAAATTTCGCCCCTAAAATTATCCCTGCCACAAATGTATATCTAGTTCATCAACCTAATTTCTATCTTGATTAGGGCTTAAATATATGAATATGAATAAACCATACAAATAAAATCCTTGTGAAAGTACACCAACTACAAAACTACAGAATCTCTATCACAATCATAAGCAACTACAAAACTGACTAGAGAACCGACTTGCTAAAACTCTCTAGTGAAACTATTGATGCTATTGGATCTACTAGTAATGGATCAACTGATTATGGACCTAGAATATGATATGTTGCAACTGGATAAATTGGTCAATATACAGTGGCTAATGAAGAGTAATATATCAATGGAATGGTGGACTATAACATTAGGAGATGCATTATGAGCCTCATTAAGAGATGGTCCAGATATGCAGTCAATCCATTTCTTAGTATATAAAATGGTCAAGAGTCTATAACATACAAAATAATATGCATTCAATCAATTTCTTAGTATATAAAAAGGTTAAGAGTCTATAACATAAAAAATAAGAGGATCAAACATTTTTGTGGTCCGCATGTACAAACAACTTAATGTTTTGGACAATAATTCATCTTCTAGATTTAAATCTCAAGTACATTTCATTTTGTGTTGATGTTACAAAATATTTTTCCAAGGAGCAAATCACATACCCATGTTGATGGATATCTAACAACATTATAATCAATACTTCACAAATATGTCTACCATTGCTTCATCAAACAAAAATTGAACTATACAAACAATGATTATGTATTTTGAGTTGCAAAATATAGATCCTTTTATCCTGGACGCAGTGTTTATCTCTTTAACCAATGCTTTGTTCAAATTTTATTGCTAATGAAGGATGAAATGTTATAATTTGTGTTTGAAGCTAATATCTTTGTATTGTAGACTTCTTGTACTGTTAGATATTATAAGCTTAACAATTTTGGTCGAAAAATATTGGTAGCTTTAATGCTTAATTATAGAGGGAAAATTTCTTGTAATGCTCTAGAAATTTTATCCCTAAACCATGTTCAGTAGCCGTAGAGCTAACTTCCAACATCTAGTAGTTGGGTTGTACTTATTTTTATCCTTGAACTCTTGGAATATCCTTGATATTGTTATGATGAAAATAAGAAAATCAACTCACATTTAGGCATTAAATTAGTAGTATTTTGTGCAAAAATGTTCCTTTTTCTAATGATTACAAGAATATGCCAAGTTGTTACCTTAAAATATTTAACAACATTGTGAGAATTCCGGCCCAACAGCCCAAAGAAAATGAATTTCCCTCCTCTTTTCATCAATAAAAGTTGAAACCATCTTTGTAAGTCTGAAAAAAATAATACAAGTTATCTTAGAATATAAACCTCGATTTACCTCATCAAAATCATCAAAGATGTCAATGCTAGGTTGATGAATGGTACAATTAATATCCCTTCTAGTTCTAATTTATTATGAACAATTTACATTAGAATTGCAACTGCTCTAGCATCCAAACGAGAATTGTGCTCAACCATGAAAATTATAGAAGTGTTTGCAACAAGATACACAACTATTGTTAACCTTTTCTTTTCTTTAGTTTACATTCCAGTCACACTAGGAAGGCCTACAATTACATCCTTCAATTTTTCTAGTTCCACAAGTTCCATGACCTCATCAACAATGGCCTACAAATTGGAATCTTTCAGAATTTAGTAGCATGAAAATTAGGCATCATGTCAAACAAAAGCACTATTAGATGGTAGAGTGGAGAAAATGGTATATGTAGACTTATGATTATGTTTATTTGTTAGCATCAGTTCGAATACGGAGAAATTTTCATTATAACAAGGATTCATGGATAATGAGCTATATGCACAAATAAGTTAATGCAGGGAAAAATACCCAATGTATAGGATTCTCATAAGTCACTATGAATTCAAAAATGATCCACATGCAAGATATTCATTCTTCACTCTAATCCTTGAAAATTTTCATCATTAATTTTCCAAAAGTAAAAAAACCATAGTAAGAAAAAATAAAATGAGCTACGTGTTTACCATACTGGAAAATAACAGATATCAAGCTTACCTCAACAACAAGGATATATTTTGCACAGTCAATAGCATGACGTGATTCTCTTCCAATACTTTCCTTCATTCTTGACAACATCTCTAGCATTCCTTTAAAAGTGTCCCTAGAAACTGTTGCTTCTGTATCCCCACTAAGTGTCCCTCCAACCGATTTTCACTTTGAGCTTATTTTACCTTCTTCACTTGATTTTAGATCCATTATACTTAGCAGACCCCAGTGCTGCACATTAACTCTGGGACTTCTTGATTATGTATGGGAAATGGCATCCTTTGTATCCTCAGTTTCCTAACCATGTAAGTGAAGTTGGAGTGGTGAACTATGATCTGAACTACTCCCTCAGATTGGTGAAGGACTAGAAATAAACAGAATAAAAATATCAGTTTCTTCAATTGAAGTAGGATGTGGCAGATCTACAGAACGTACTTACCTGGTGTACAAGAAAAATCTGAGTGACTCAACCTATCATTAGGAATTGAAAAAAAAAATTAGTAAGGATGAAATCCCGAGGAACAAGTGATGATTGAAATAGTAAGAGCCTCTTCCCATAGGTTGTTGTGTTTCATATTTTATTATAATAACATTGTAGCATGCTCTTACCAAAAAAAACCATCAACACGACAGTTTGTCACAAATTGTCCAAGGACTAGAACAACAACTTCATGGGAATGAAAAACAAGAAAATACTTCATGATTTTAGATACTTACACTGAAAATAAATGTTTGTGAATGGACCTTAGTCATGTTGGATTCCTAAAAACCCAAAAAAAATCCAGAATATTCATTTTGGTGATCCCCTGAATCTATCGGTTCCTCATCTTCTACTATTTGCGTCTTATGCTCAACACTCAACACCCTATTCCTACATAGTTCCATGATTGTCTTGTTTGACAAATAAATCATAGTCTCTCAAGAATAGGGAAAGAAGGATATTTCAAGTTTTGTTCAAAATACCAGACAAATTTGTCTCAAATTCATGGACATCCACTCTTTCTTTTCCATTTTCTTCATTGGAATTCATGCACATTAGTACTCTTTTGTTCATCCAATATTACGTTTTCCATTTTTACAAAGTGATAGAGGACTATTTATGGTTGCTGGGATGAGAAAAGAACTCAATGTGTACCTATATGCAACATTGTAGGAAACAAAGGACTAGAAATGTAACTCAAGTCTTCCCTTCTCATATTTGTACTTCGCACCATGGATAACATATACACATTGGCCTCTATGAAGGTAGATGGCCATATATGGACTACCCATTGATGCTAAATAAGGGGGAAACTCCACTCCTTCATCTATATCTTCCTATAGGAAGGAGAATTTGGTATTATGTCCAAAGGGATTTGCATAGAAACCTAGCATCCTTGCAGATAAGAATAAGTGAACCTACAAAACATAAATTCACTTGATACCTCTATGCTATTAGTCATTTAATGTAAATGTAAATGTATCTAAGGCATACATAACTGAAGAGGAATTTTGTGTTTCAAGTAGCATGACAAATAATTAATGAGAATTGATTTTCTTGGAATCCCAAATTGCTTCTTGAACATTGAGTTTTTCTAAGGTAAGCTCCAGGAAATTCGCATACATTTCATCCTCCAAGAGTGGCTATTCATTCTCCATGGCTGCATCCTATCAAATCTTGGTGTAACCATTATATTAGAATCATGAACATGGGATTTACTTCCCATAATTTGATGATGTTTTTGTTGCAGCTATAGGATCAAGGATTTATGGATGTTACCATTCCCAAGGGACTATCATATACTTAGAAATGAATGATAGTTGTTTGTAGAAAGATAGGACCTAAAAATTAGAAACATTGTGGACTTGACTTGAATAGTATACCATTGAATAAAATACTAGATGCTATCATAAAAATGGCTAGACATGACTTCATGTTGACTGTTAGAACCTCAAAATATTCCATTAAGATACCTATATCAAACACTTGGTACTTATTGATTCCTCGTGGCTACTGGTAACTTCTATGTGCACAGACTTGGAACTAATACCATTCATTGTTGTTCTTTAACAGTTTGCAGGGGTGCCACATGCTCAGGATATCAGGTCCATTCCAGAATCCATAGAACAACCCTTTGCTTTATAATTAGGGAAAACCTAGTTGAGAAATGGGTGTAACGAGGATCCAATTTCAAGCAATGGGGATGAGTTTGATGATTGATCATGTTTATCAGTGATATGTAATAGGCGAGCAGCTTGTAGCATCATGCATGTTGTGTTTTGGACTTGGATACCATTTACAACCCTATTGATGAAGTGTTTTGTCTCAGACATGGATTGCACTTACATAAAAAGGGAAATAACTTACTTATATTTAATTCTAATTAATATTGGATACCCATCACCAATAACTATGTAAATCTACATATCTGTTTTTAAATGTTTTAATGCCAAAACTATTAAAAAGCCTTCCCAATACTATAATTTTGCAAAAGTCAAGTTGGAAATTTTTTTCTTTTTTGTGAATTTTCCACAATGGGAAACATAAATATCATAAATACTATCATAGTGATATCTGGAAACATTCCCACTTATATAGAATAAATTTTCTCTCACTCTTCAACATGAAATGTTGAGGCTATCCTCAAGTTATCACCCAAAATTCAATCTAAGCTGTTTGAAATAATTTATGCACAACCAAATATCTGTAGTTCGTGCGAATATATAATGACATATATGCAACCTTAACTAAGCAATAAACTTCAATGCATGGTAAATTCACTTTCTTGGCATAAAAGAGCCACAAGTCCTAATGGATACACTTAGAGATCTATGCTTGTATTCTGAACAGGAAAGTCCTGCTAGACCCCTTTTATAGAAAATTTTCATAGCTTCATGTAAGTTCCCTTTAACTAGGAAAGAAGAGTAGGAGGGAGGTATCTCTTAGAAATTTTGGATATTTGTGTCGAGAACACTTCTCAAACAAGAAACAACCTATTGTTTACAAAACAAGTTTTATCAAACTCTTCACCAGACAAAATGAATGAGTAATTACTAGTCAACTAGTAATAAATAATGTTCAGATGATACTGGAGGGCACCATAAAAAATGAACCTTGTATTATTTTAAGTAAAATAGATACATAAGTGCTATGTGTGAGCTTCTCATTTTTCAAATTGTAGGGAAAGGAAAGAGCCTTTCCACAAGATCCTTTGTTAAATTACACTGAAACTAATCATGTGTGGTGCTATTTATGTCAGTTGGGTATTTCCAAAGCACATATTCTCATGTGCTATGTCCCTCTATCACCTCCTTTACAACAAAAGCCACCTCTTCCACTGAAACTTGTATTTTATCTTTTGAGTCTCTCTCTCTAATGGTTACTAATGTTTTTGAGTCAACCGTTATTGCAAATGGAACACCTAACTCATTTGTTCTTGCATATCTCTTTCCAATGGAAGTGCCTATTATATATATCTTGTGGTATATGCTTGCTCCAATCAATGACTTTGAAATAAGTTGAGTTGTTACCTCATATTTCTTATTTTGCACTAGAGGGAAGACCGTGCATTTTATAGGTGTTAATAATGGTGGGAAACTAAAAATGTTGTATTGTTAATCCCTAGCCTTGCTTGGTCATGCATTAAAGTGGTGCTCATACAAGCAGTAAATGATTATACCAATGCAAAATGATGGCTCAATCATAGAAGGTGTGAAAACTCTCTGTTTCTCTTTCTTTCTTTCTTTAGATATAGATTCCATGTCCTTCATAAGAGTGACAGTTTGGTCAAGTGTGCAAACTTGAAATGGTGCCTTCCCTTCAGACTCCAAATTATCTTTAAGCTCCATAGCTTCTGCTTCACTCATGGCCTGGTAGGAGGTTTCCCACAAAAATAACCATTAGAAGCAAGATAACCTTAACAAGCAAGGTAAATAAAACTTGGAAGAAAGAAAAATCCATTTTAGTTTGTTATTCCTGTAGTGTACACCATCAACAAGTGAAAGAAAGAACATAAAGATAGTATTCACCTTTAAAGCTTCAATAATCATCTTCTGATTCTTCTTAAATTCCAACCCCAACTCTCTCTTTCTTGGAGTTATAACTATTTTTTGCACAAAAAAACAAGCAATAAACTATTTGTACCAATATAAATAAAAAATGAAGGCATTCATTTCTTTAACTCACCTCTAGCTACGTGGGTTCTAGATATGTTTCATGAGCCACAAGAGGCACAACACTTTTTGCCTGTTCCATTACAGTTTTACAAGTTTAAAGATTATAACTTGCATTTAAAACTTGTGACTTCAAAAAAACATATTATTGAATAACTCAAAATTTACTTTGAAAACTTATAGTGTGTGCCTTCAAGTGGTAAGCAGATTTGTTAGCAAAACCAACACATTCAACCCATCCATAGGAGAACTCTATTTCTGCATCCCAATAGTCTGCAACATAATGATTCATTTCATTCTGTAAATGCTGCTCGAAACACAGATGCTCCTTATCAATACCAAGCAATGTTAGAAACAAGAAATTCCTTCCTATTAAGCACCACAGAGTCTCATTGTTAATAGTGCCCTATCCATAAGAAGGTAACATGATATTTTAAAAAGAAGCACGACATAAATAATATACAATATTTTTTTCATAGCAAGCTACTAACTAGGGACTTCAACAAACATTTGACAATGCTACACTTATCTGAGTTGATTAACAATAATATAAAATTCCTTGTGATTGTATACACATGGATATCAAAAGAGCTTTCAAACCTTTGTGACTTCTTCCCCTAGACGAATATTTATGGGTGATTTTGGGGCCATTTTCTCTTCTCTAGAATTCACGTAACTTTATCATCTTCTCTTTTATGGGTGACTTTAGGGCCATTTTCTCTACTCTTCTCTTTCTACTTTCTATGATGATGTATTTCCCTCTTATTGTATCTCTTTTTTCATTCTTTGCAAGACCCATTATAAATTTAGAAGATTCCAATCTAGTATTATCCAATGGCTCATGCTTGTCTTGTGTTCAAATTCAATTTCAAAGAATGGCTCAGTGATGTTGCATGCTTGCTTGGTATATTAAATGATTCCCTGCCAAAATTGAAGTATAGATATAAACAATACAAACAATCCTTGGACATGCTAGATTTTCTAACTGTGAACTTGTGAGGAAGTTACAATAGACATTCAGAACTTAGCTTGCAATCTCCTGTATGTAGGATGTTTCCAAATCACCTTCAAACAAAAGCATGATATCACTTGAAACTTTCAAATTCTAATCAGAAAACCGCTAGATTTCCACTCAAGGAGAATATCATGTATGGGTTATGTTATATACTAAATCACCACTACATTAGTCCCATCATATTTGAGGGATCCATGAGAACCCTAAGAACTAAATAAAATAACCATGTTTTAAGTTCAAACAAGATTTGGTTTTAAGAAAGGTAAAATAACTTGAAGTTATACAATTTCAAGGAAATCCCTTTATTCAAAGTTAAGTAATGGCAAAAGAAAAATATTGGCATGCCAATAATTCCCTTAACTAGAAAATTCCCAATAGATCATAACACCAAGAGATTCTAGAAATAATGGAAAGAATTAATGAAAATAAATTTACAAAACATTTATGGAAATTCCTATCCTATATACAACTCAGACAAGTCAAATTAAATATAATCCAAGACTGCCTTCTAAATATTTTTCCAACTTTCAAAATACCCAAGAAACATACAGATCATAGCTTAAAAAACTAGAAAACATATTATGACTATAAAGAAATGGGAATACAAAACCAAGAATGGCAGATTTTCTTTTTTTAAGAAGGCCCAAGATAAAGTTTAGGACAAACCAACAATTCTAAATACAATACTAAATTTCAGTGAAAGTTTTCCAGCTAAGAAGGTAATTCAATAATATAGAATCTAGGTTAAGTTAAAATAGTTTCAAATTTTGCAAGGAATAAATGCTCAGGACCTAGTTGAACAAATTGTTGGTGAAACCCACCAACAAATATTCATCAATAGGGGTTCCCACTCTGTCGACGCCCTACAGTGCAACCTCGCTGAGCACCGGCCCAGACAAGTTTAACCTTGCCCAACAACGTCTGTAGAGCACATGAGGTCTCACCCAAGGTGTTCAAGGGAGAGCTATCAGAACCAAGTTTCCGATAGTGGGAAAGGAGGATATGGGGATCCGATGGAGGGACACCATAACTTATGCAATATTCACATAGTATCACAATACCGCAACATTATTCATGGAACATCATTACTCATATCATATCAAACAATTGTAGAAACATAGATTGCATCGACATAAAAGCAACAGATCGCATCGATATAGTAGAAAGAGACTGAATCACATCTATATGATGCCATTGTAACAAAACAGAGTCACAACATCATAACATATATATAAAAATAGATAGGCATTGATCCATACTCATCATATCATATTAACCTTCCGCAAATGTACCACATTAAATAATTCTTCTCGAAAACCAGAGACTGCATGCATCAGGAAGAAACCCAGATAAATCACAGTTAAGACAAAAAATTCTCCATAAAACAGATCGTACTAGATCTTATCCCATAGAATCACGCCCAGATCTCCTAAAAAATATAGCTATAAATAGGCTTACACCTTTACATCAAGGTTCCACTACTAAATGACTTATAACCGCTATTGACCTATTGCAATAAAACTTGGTTAAAATATACATAAAATATTTAAAAAGTGGTTATTCTTACGCTTATCGCGTTGATTTTCCCTTACGTGGTACCACATGATCTTGCGCAACTGCCGTCATGCTGTGCAACTCACTTACCACAAATCCCTTTCCAACATGCCCCCAACATAGTTTTGTGGCTCACCCTCGAGCCACGTCAAGTTGACAAGGTGTGTGCTAAAGTATTGTCCTTAAAATCATCAAATTGCTGCGCAATTTCACAAACATGAAGCTAGACTTTATTGGCGATACTCTGACAATTAGTCAAAGTTTGCTGGCTGGGGTGTTCCTCACTAGCCTTGTTGTCAACCATTTGTCGATTCTCTTGAATGACTTGGAGCATGGAAATGGCCTTAACAACCAACTAGCCACTGATTTTTTGGAATTCGTCAATTTGCTCACGACGCTTTTGTTGGCATCCTTGTGCACAAGTAGTTCGCTTCTATAGATCCTTTAGTCCTGTCGCCTGGGTGATATGCACCATTAGCAGCATGGCCTTTAGCTATGTCTTCAGGGTTGTTAGTTGGCCTTCTTCTTCTTGCACCTACGTAGTCAGTTGATCAAGTTGCTCATCCTGAACAACACTTTGCCAAAACTGCATGGTCGCCTACATAATAGTTTTAGCCTCTGGCTCCATGGTGCCAAACTGAGTGGCAATTTCTTCAATGGAGGTCTTGTGTTCCGCAACCTACTCTGGTGGTGTTGTGGGTTGAACTAAGGCATTGAGCATGAGGTTACTGTCCTGAATTTGAACCAGAGTTTTCCCCAATCGCTTGGCATTTTTCACTGGGGTAAGCCTTGCGGTGTTGTCAAATATGTTATGGAAGGCATCAAAAATAGCCTGCTCAACTTCGCTGCACCAGGCACACAACTCTACCTATTCAAAACTTATGTGGTATTGCACCCTCTTAAGGTTGGTAATATCTTCAGTAGCCTTTTGCTGCAACTCAGCCTATGTCACCTTCAATTGGCTGATTTCTCATAACTTTTCCTTTGTCAACTGCACGCAGACCTAGTGCAGCTCCTATGCTTCCTTCTGCAGCTTCTCAACGGTCTTCCGAGACTGGACATAGCCCTCAGTCAAATCTTTTTTTTCGTTCCACTAACTCAAGTGTGACACCATGTTACAACTCAACCAACGCTATCATTCACAGTTTTTTGAGATCAAAAGTCATGCTCTGGATTGGGTGCAGTTGCTGGTGAACTTCTTCATTACCGTCATCGATCGCAGTAGGGGAAACTCGCACATTCCTAGTCCAGGGCTTAGTGCTGATTGAGGAGATGTCCTACAGTAGAGGTCTTACCAATTTTTGTTTGGAAATAATATAAAAAATAGACTCTAGCTTATCTCTTACCATGCCAAATTATTTATGGTTGGATTCACGGATCGCCGTAGTCACAGTCGTAGATGAATTTGTGATGGCTTTGGTAAGCCACTGTAGTTAGTATTCCATCCTTGATTTGGTACCAGTGCCCATCTTGTACTCTTGATGCAATTTGGTGTGAGTTTCCTCTTGCATATGCTATGCTGCATCTTCAGGATCCGTCAATGGATCATTGTCAGAGTCATGGGTGCTTGTTGTAATCTCACAGATGACATAAGGTTACCAATAATACACATTTAAAGCATACATACATAACAAAGACAAGAGATAAGAAAAAATGAGTGGAATAATAGAATATATTATAATCAAAGGGTCCATACAATACAGAGAACTAAACCGAGTTCTCATCTGGCTCAACAACCTAATATATATGAATTACAAACAGTTACAATTAACTACCTGTCGGTTCGGTAAACTGACACAACCTTATGTGGCCGACCTAATCTCTCATTAGTCAGCTGACTGAATCAGTCTGCGAATCGACTAAGTTGGATATCGTTCAATTTGGCTTACTGAATTGCTCATCCAATATCTTCCCCACAAATGAAACATTTCTTCATCCCGAAGAAACAGGGAGGTACCAAAATTTTTGTGACTGTCGTAAGTAGTTATTTCTATGTTTGATCTTCATGGGCTGTGAAGTCTAATGGTTGGACTCTTCTATACACAGACTTCGACAATTGCTTCAGTTGTTACTTCCAGCTAATGTTGGAACTCCATCCAACTTTGCATTACTTTTTGAATGTCGATGGTTAATGTAGTCAAACTTGATAATATCGACATCTTTTCTTGAATGGAAAGTTCTATTATTCTTTCCATGTCGGGACCCATAAACTAGTCCTTTTCTTCTGCTATCTCAAAAAGTCATTTCATCTGAGAGCAGATGATGTCTAATTTTTCTATACTTGGAATTGCTTGCTGCACCCACTAGTGTGCTTGTCACTCGTGCTTCTACAATTTGGCTGTTTCGAGCACTATTTTATTTTCAATTGTGCTTTTGATTTCTTCCTCTGTGCTTTTTCTCTTCTCGAGCACTTGGATTTATTGTCGTGTTTGTTGAATTTTCTCATAGACTTTCCCATAATATGTAGGCCAATCTCTCAGTACTTCTTTTGTAAGGATCGACTCCTCCATGTGATCTTGGAGTACTTTGTATGCTTCTGCAAAATTTGTATGCTTCTGCATAAACAGTTGAGCTGTTTCTTCTTTCTATTCCTTTCTTGTGTCCTGCATCTATGCTTGTAGCCTCGACACCGTGCTCTCAAACAGCTGATAAGCTCTTCCCAAGTGCTTTTCGTGTCATCCTCTGTCTGTCCAGGTATCACAGATTGCACGAGGTTTCTACATTTGTTAAGGAACTCGACTTGTTCTTTTTCATTGTTGTCAAGCTCCTTACGTCTGTTCTGGCTCCTTGTTTTTGCTTCTATTTCTAGTGTTTCCAGGAGTTGCCCTAATTCTCCATCCTTCAATTTGGTTGCATCGAATGTAGTGGTCGACCCAAGTTGACTAATGTGGACCATTGTCAACTTTCCTTGATGGTCCTTCTTCTTTTTCTCTTTCTTTTTCTTGTGTTTTCGCTGCTCTACTTGTTTTGGTACCTGTGTACCTGGAATGGTCAGAATTGGATTGTCTAATTGCTAGCTAGCAGTGGTTTACAGTATTTCTGGTTGGGTTGGACAGATGACTGCTACAGCTGGTTGTGCATCTAGTTGGTTGGATACAGAGGGCCCATATGAATATGCAGTTGGTGCTAATGGTTTCGGTAGAGGTGGTTCTGGTGCAGTTGGCTTGGGTATATGTTTTGGGTTGGGGGGAGGTGGTGATGGCATTGGTCAATGGTCGGGTGTGATTGGGTTAGTGGAGATATGGTTGGGTGAGGGGTCATGGATTTGTGGGGGTGAATTTACCTGGAGGTTAGAGAACAGTTCCTTGATTTCTTGATTTATTTCATTCATGTCCTCTCCTTCCTCATCTCCTCTCTGCTCATTGGTTGGTGGGTTAGGTTCGGGATTAGTCGGAATGTAGGATGTAGTCCAAATTGTAAAAATTTCAACTTCTTTGTCGAGGTTTCTCTCAAATTTCTAACTTACAATTGTAACCATCCTCGGCCTCTAGGGTATTTTTCCAAGTTTAAGAGAGGGTAGTCTAGATCCACCAGTTTCCTATAGTAAAGGTCTTACCGATTTTTGTTTTGAAATAGTATAAAAAATGGACTCTAGTTTATCTCTTACCACACAAAATTCTTCATGGTTGGATTCATGGATCACCGTAGATGAATCTGTGATGGATTTGATAAGCCACTGCAGTTGGTATTCCATCCCTAATTTGGTACCACTGCCCACCTCATGCTCCTGATGCCATTTGGTGTGAGTCTCCTCCCACATACGCTATGCTGCATCTTTAGGATCTGTCGATGGATCATTGTCAGAGTCATGGGTGCTCAATTCCTGTGGCAAAGTTTCTTTAGGAACATCTGGGTGCAACTCCTTAGCTAACTACTTTTGAGTCACCAGGATGTGCCAATCCCCCGTCCAGTCTTGTACAATAGTATCCAAATATTTCGTGGTGGCTTTATAAGGAAATGGTATCCATTGTCGATCAGGGTCCCTCTTGGCCTGAATATGAATAGAGTGGGGTCCAATAGCAAACTAAAGGATCCATTGATACTTGGAAATGACGTAGGGAGAAACTCTAGGAATGACAATGATGGCATCTTGCAGCGCTTCCTAATAGACCCAGAAATGCATGGCACAGTTTGCTTGTCGACTGGGTTCTTCATCCCGCCATAGGTTCTGATAGTGGGCACTGCAGAAAACCTTGGCTTCCTCAATCTCCATTGGTTGGTAGTCTTCAAGTTCCATCCAAGCAACGAGAGCGATAATAATCAACAACCAACTATAGGAAAAGGGACGTCTAGTCTGAGCAGCAAGCGCATATTCAAGAAACTGATTTAAGAAAAATAGAGACCAATTCATTTGTACCCCCTCAGCACATTTCTAGGCATAGGCGACAACACCCGAATTGCATTGTACTAGTCAATTGTCACGTACAACCTTGCTGGCCAGAATTCTTGTGCTAATGTGCACCATGTGGGAGTTAATGCTATCAATGTGATAAGCATGACCATCCCATTGTAAACCAAAGTGCTCCTTAAGCTGCTTGGCCAATTTTCTTTTTGTATCTCTCCTGCGAATATACTGCACTGAGTCCTCCCCAGCCTTCAGAAAACCAGTAATGCTTGCAATCAAGTCAACTGTAATAGGGATCGATGTAGTCAGACAAAGTATCCATCCATGGAAACACACCAATAGTTGCTTCACACATGCATGTGCTTCATTCAAGCGGTCGAAATGGGGAATATTGATGAGCCCCAATAACCCAGATTTGTCTAACCCACTGGCCCATGGTTTTGGAATTCACTGAATGGGGGCACTAGGTGCCATGGGGATGGATTCATATGGCTCATCTCAGACATATTTAAGTAAGAGTAGGTAATGATCATTGAACTTGAGCTTGATCAACACAGGGATGATATCAACTAAGCACGTCATCCCTTTCGGTAGTGCTGGTAACTTGGGCAGGTACTTTTGATTCTTTGACGACTACCGTGGCTTGGCTCTTGGATGCATAGGAGTGAAGTATCCCAAAATATCATGAACCGAGACACCCCAAGATGCTGCGGACTCAACAGCTCCCGAGCTCAATGACCCAGTCTGTACAGTTCCTTCACCCTGCACTCTCACAGACATGTGAGTTTTCCTCTTTTTGGGTGGCATAGGAATGGGTCTCTAAGTCTACTGCTTCCACTTAGGAATAGACGACGAACCCACTCGCATACTCATGATTTATTCTTCCACAACCGTGGGCCAAACGGGGGACTCGTACTCACTATAAATTTCTATAGCATAAAGTTCGCTCAACATCCCTTACCCCAAACCTGAAAATACACTCAACAACTTGAACCACACTTCACTCAACACTCTACATAGATTTCACCCTCTACTTCTGCTCACACAACTAAAGAATGCCATACTACACATCCCACACGGTATTTTATAGCCACTTCCAATTCAAATTCATCATTGCCAAATCTAACTTCACCATTATTGCTAAATCAGATATTAATGACACCAAATCCATCGGCAATATTATTCTTCTAACAGTCGGATCACCCATTAATGCAGGCCGCTTCAACAAGCACTGCTAGCCAACTGGTTTAACTACATGCATTTATTACTTGATTTGACCACCCCACAGCCCTACAATTGTCACAAATGGTCAACTGAGTATCGCTAACAATTTTAACCTTGCACAGCCTCTTCCTTGGGGCTCGCCTTACTATGCTGAACTAAAATATTTTTTTTTTACACTTCATGTGGTGTGCATTGCTAGCCCTGTTCTATAGTTCTTCCAATGACTCCCATTAATGAGCTTCGGCAACATTGTGCCATCTAATTGCTATAACTGAACTGCACCACCAGATGTAATGGACTGAACGAGATAGGTACCTAACCAGTGCATTTGTAACTTACCTGGATGCTTGATGAACTTACTGTCGTATAACAACACCAAATCTCCTGTCAAAATTTTTTTTTCTTCTGAATATGGCGATCATGCCATGCCTTCTGTCAATCCTTCGCAACCTATTGCTGGAATCCTGCGATGAAACGATCTTCTTCAAGATGAATCAATTGCGCAACATGTTCTTCTAATGCTGCTGCATCATCCATGCCCGTCACCATGGAAATGCGCAAAATGGGAACAATATACTCCACAGGCATGTATGCCTCTTTCCCATACACCAACTTAAATGGTGTATGACCTATTAGCCATTTTCAAGTAGTACGATAGGCCCATAGAACTGTAGGAATTTTTAAATCCTAGTCATCATGGTTATCATTACAAACCTTCGTCAGCGCTATCTCCAATATTTTGTTGAAGGCCTCAAAAGTACCATTTTCCTATGGGTGGTATGGTGTACTCCTCTTATGTTGTATCTAAATGTCCTCATTAGTGCTTTTACCGTCCGATTGACAAAGTGACTACCCTGGTCACTCGTCAGGATTCTAGGATACCCAAATCGCATCACAATGTTATCAAAAATAAATCGTGCTGCTGTCGTAGCGGTATAGTTAGTGACTGGTGAAAATTTTTCCCATAGTGTATGGTATTCAGTTGCAGTAATAATATAGTGAGCACCAATGCGCTTACTTGGTGGATTGATAGGACCCACAAAGTATACAACCCATTTATGAAATGGTTACAAAGTCACCTGTGGCACTAGTGGCATCTCATCTCTCCGCGATGGTTTACCAACCAATTGGAAAACATCATAGCTCCTTGCATAGTCTACAACATCATTATGAAACATGGGCCACCATATCCCAACATGCAACACTTTTCATGCAGTAGCACGAACTCCATAGTGACCTCCCGTGATTCTTGCATGTGCTTCTTCTAGAATGGGACCCTGCTCATGTGGTAAGATGCACCGTCATAATATTTCATCTGGTCCAAGTTTATATAAATGTCCAGCAATTAGTTGAAAATCGGAGGCTTCTACGACCAGCTACTTCTTTTGGCTAGTTGACATGTCTGCTGGGGTGACACCAGCAGACAAAAACTGAATAATTGGTGCATAGTGATCATATGCGACGTCAACCTGAAACAATTGTGCATTTGGAAAGCCATCATCAATATTGGTTGGTTCTTCACCATTCACAACACGTGACAGATGATCCAGTCCAGCATTCAACCATCCTGGCTTTACCACTATTTCAAAATCAAAATCTTGGAACAAAAGAAACCACCTACAGATTCTCCCCCCAACACAGGCTTATTGACTAGGTATTGTAAAGCAGAATGATCAGTGAACATCTTGAAATGTCCTCCTGACAAATAGTGCCTAAAATTTTGTAGATCATAAACCATCACCAGGAATTCCCTTTCGGTCGTGGTATAATTTTTTTTAGCAAATGATAACTTTCTACTGCCATATGCTATTGTATGATCCAAGTTTCCTTCACCTGGCTACACAAGAACAACCCATAGCGTAGTAGAAGACACATCAACATGCACATGGAATTATTTATTCCAATCAGGGAAAACCAATATTGGTGCAGAGGCCATCTTGGCCTTTAGGGTATCGAATCTTCCTTGACATTTTGGAGTCCATTCAAATGCGACGTCTTTTTTTAACAGCTTTTCCATGGGAGCAGTAATTGCAGCGTATCCTCTAATAAAGTTGTGATAGTAGCCTATATGTCCCAGTGTTTCCCAGAGCATATCTACATTCATCGGTGGTGGTAAATTGAGGATCAGCACAATCTTTTTCATATCTACCAACAGACCTTATTTGCATACGATGTGCCCAAGTAGCAGGCCAAAGGGTGCATAGAAAATAATTTTTTTTGAATTCAATGCAATTTGATGCTATCTACACCATTCCAGCATCAATCGTAGATTTTCTAAATGGTCTCTAATAATTCCATATATGGTCCATTCGATGGAAATTGAACCCAGGTGTTATAATAATTACACTCACAAAAATTGCCAATTACACATGCAAATTACACACAAAGGAGATTGAATATGGAGCAGAACACTAATCCGTATTGAATAAGTGTACAATATCCAACCCTGTGAAGTCATAGGCTGCCATAATAAATAATTACATGAAATATTGTAATGCATAAGGATTCCATTCGAATTTGGTCAAAAGCAGGCTTACTAAATCTAAGCAAATCCCCCATAAGTGCATAAAGCAGTTTCCAAATCTATCTAGGAGCTCACGAATTGGAAAAATAAATTAGGCAAGCTAATAGATGATGGAAGGACAAATCACACATGCTTTTCTTAGGAGAAAAGAGTGGAGGATGATGAGGACAAAAAACAAGTTAGCTTCACCTAGTCAAACTTTCCCAATTGCCTTAAAACTCAAAAAAAGCAGGCAATAAAGCAGAAAAAGTAGACATGCGCTAGGAAGGCCAGGAATAAAGAAGATTTGATTCCAAGTGGTTTCCCAAGCGCTCCATGACTCAAATTTAGCAAGTTTGACCACTTTGGATGTGTGGAGGACAACTTGCATAAGGTGGAATATGGAAACTAGGCAAATAAGACAAAAATTGGATTAATTAATGTCTAAGGTAGCTAAATATGGGTTGATTATTCTAACACCCCCCCCCTAAGCCTAAATTATGAGTAAAATATCAGAAAATTATAGGGCCTAGCAAGAATTCTTAGTCACCCTTTACATACTGCATGTCCATTTAGCCAAGGAAAGAGGCAAAAACCCAGTGGGAAAATTCCTCCCTTAAACATGGAAAGTAAAACAAAATTTGAAAATCTTGTCATCACTCATGCTTCAGAGCATGATCAGCAATCCCCAGAAGTGATTTGAGATTTCTGAATGTCTTCTCACAAAAAAATTTGGTGAAGATATCTGCTACTTGTTATGAAGATGAACAGAAGAGTAGGTGAATGGTGCCATCATGCACAAGCTGTCTGATGTAGTGCATATGGATCTCAATGTGTTTGGTTCTCTATCTCTGAACTGGATCATTGTAGATTCAAATGGTACTCTGATTATCGCAATAGATAGTAGTTGAGTATTCTAATTTGATGCCACACTCACCAAGTAACCCCTGCCACCATAAACATTGAGTTGCTGCATTTACAACTCCTTTATACTCTGCTTCTGTAGAGGAGAGTGCAATGGCACTTTGTTTCTTGCTTGACCAGCTGATTGGTCCTTCAGAAAGCATGAACACATATCCTAATGTTGACTTTTGATCTGCGTTGTCACCTGCCAAATCACTGTTAGTAAACCCAATCAAATCAAGATCAGATTTAGCTTTGTAGAAGATCCCATGAGTCCTTCTTCCCTGAACAAAGTTAACGATCCTTTTGGCTTCTATCCAATGGATCTCATGAAGCTGATCCATGTATATTGAAGCCACACTTACTGCATAAAAAATATCAGGTCAAGTATGTGTAAGATACAACAAACATCCAATCAATTTCCTATACAGTGTATTGTTTACCATAGGTGAAGAATCAACTTCTTCAAGCTTAACTCCTGAAAGGAAGGGAATCTTTCTTGGCTTGCAATCCTTCATGTTGAATTTGTTCAGAAAAATCCACGGCATACTTTGAATGATGTACTTTTATTCCTTGTTTGGTTTGAGCAATCTTGAGCCCCAAGAATTGGCTCAATAAGCCCAAATTAGTCATTGAGAATGCATGGTTCATTGCATCCTTCAAGGAGGCAATTTCATCCTTTGAGCTTCCTGTAATGAGAAGGTCATCAACATACAAAACAATAATCATTAATGAACCATTAATCAGCTTCAAATAGACATTATGGATGTGACTTGCATCAAACAAAATTCAATGATAGCAGAAGACTATCAACCTTGGCATACCAAGCCCCGGGGGCTTGCTTAAGCCCATAGAATGACTTCTTTATCCTGCACACAAGAGATGAATTAGTAGAAAATCCTTGAGGATTCTTCATGTAAATCTCTTTAGTGAGATCTCCATTCAGGAAATCACACTTCACATCCATGTGATGTACCTCCCACTGCTTTGAAGTTGCAATGGCTAAGGCTAGCCTGATGCAGTCCATCTTTGCCACTGGCGCAAAGGTCTCATTGTATTCTATGCCATGTACCTATTAGTAGCCCTTGGATACAAATCTGGCCTTATATTTCAAAGGTGAACCCTCAGCATAAAATTTGGTTTTGTAAACCCAGTTACACTGAAATAGCTTCCTCCCTGGGGGAAGATCAACCAGCTCCCAAGTGTTGTTCTTCTAAAGTGAGCTGAACTCTTATTTCATGGCTGTTTGCCATATTGGATCATGTGTTGCATATTCATATGTCTGTGGGTCTGATTCAACCATCAGATATCATTTCTTTGCAAACATAGGATCTTTCATGCACAGAGCACTCTCAAACTGAGATCTAGTCCTCCTAGGATCATTAGGATTTCCAGCTAGTTCTCCAGCTGCATGAATGGTCTTTGCTGCCCATTTTGGTATTGTAGGAATATTATAATCTGTAGTTAAATCATCATTACCAGACATATCAGAATCAGCAAGTTCAACTATCTCTTCACTTACATTCAGTGGTTCTGGTGGTGAAGAGGTTTCTCCAACTTCCACTGCTGCTAAAGGCTCTTCTTGGAATTGAACACACCTTTCAATGAAGGATTTGTTTGTGCTAAAATTGATCAGATTGTACCCTTTTGAATCTTCAAAGTACCCAACAAATAGATACTCTTGGATTTGGGGCTGCAAAGCCTTCCTCTTTTCTGTTGGAATTCTAGTCCAAGGCCTTGAGCCAAAAATCCTGAAATGGGCCACATTTGGCTTGCGCCCACTCCATGCTTTGAAAGGATTCATACCATCAAGTTGTTTATGAGGCACCCTATTCTAGATATAGGCTGCATAGTTTATAGCTTCAGCCCAAAACTTTGGTGGCAAAGTCTTAGCCTCCATCATGCAGGTTGCCATCTCTTTCAGTGATCTGTTCTTCCTCTCAGCAACACCGTTTTGCTGTGGTGTGTAAGGGATAGAATGCTGCATATGAATACCTGCATCTGCACAATATTGAATGAAATAATACTTAACATACTCACCACCATTGTCAGATCTGAGGACCTTGAGTTTTCTCCCATACTGGTTTTCAACCAAAGCCTTAAAGACTTTGAAGAGGCCAAAAACTTGAGACTTGTGTTTCAGGAAGTAAACCCAGTAGTACCTAGAAAAGTAATCTATGAATGTCAATGAATATTTGGCCTGACTCATTTACATATGAGGAAATGGGCCAGAAACATCACTGTGGATCAACTGAATAGGTGCAGAGGTTCTCTCATGACTAGCTTTCTCAAATTTATGCTCTGGGTGTTTTTCTAAGATGCAACCTTGACAGACTCCTTTGGAAAACTTAATCTTTGGTAACCCTATGACCATTTCCTTTTCAGTAAGATCAGAAAGATACTTATAGTTAAGATGGCCAAATATTTCATGCCAAAGCTTGCTTGTCTCATTAGCATGAATCAGAAGAGTAGAGGGGTTTGAGTAAGGTAGAAAGTGTGAGAACATGTATACCTTCGAAGTGTGATTTGCAACTCCTTTTGCAATGACTTCACCACTTGAGATCTCTGTGATCTCAACTTCATCAGGGGAGAATATGACCTTCTTTAGAGACCCTATGTGGGTCATCTGATACACTGATAAGAGGTTATAGGCAAGACCTGGAACATACAACACATTGCTGAACTTACCATGGTCAAGATCAATCCTCCCTTTGCCCAAACTTTCAATGAGAGAGTCATCTCCCAGTACTATTGGTGAACCTTTCGACATGTCAAGTGAGGTGAATTCCTCCTTGGTCAAAACCATATGTTTTGAAGCTCCAGAATCAATGATGAACCTAGGTGAGCTTGATGTGCCAACAACCAATGCATGAACTCTCTCTCTGTCTTTTGAATTTGATCCTCCTTCCCTCTTCTTTGAGCTGTCAGGAAGGGAGATGCCATTCTTCTCTAGGAGTTGGGTGAGGATGTCAATTTTATTCTTCATGTAGGAGCTTTCAGGATGATTTCCCTTACTGTAGTATGCACACTTGCTCATTTCTCCTTTGTTATTCTTCTTCTGGGGGTTCTTCTTGGAACCTTGGGGCTCCTCTGGAGACTTTTTCTTGTCTCTCTTTTGCATAGGTGGCTTCTTAGATTTCTTCTTGCCTTTTGAATCCACCCTCAACTTTCCATTAACCAAATCTTGGTCTTTGGAAGTTTTGATGGTGCCCATCATCACTAGTTTATCGTGTTCTTGTGTGAGAGATTCCATGAAATCTGCAAGGCTAGGAATTTTCCAGGTTCAAGCTGTCAACTTTGTGGCATAGAAGGTTGATAAAAACATTGAATAGTCAGGGCCAAGCTTCGAGAGTATGGCCAAAACTAGTTTCTCATCCTTCTTTTCGATCCCACACTGTTTTAGCTGCAAAACAAGGGATTTGAACTTGGAAAAATAGAGTTGCAGGGATTCAAAGCTATTGGGAATCAGGGAGATCAATTCATTTTCAATTTGATGTCCCGTCATCTCATTTTTCTTACCAAAAATCTCAAAAATCTTCTCCAATACTTCATTTGGTAATGTTAATCCATCAAGATGGAAAAGGAGGTCTCTGGATATGCTCAGACACAAGAGACCATAGGCCTCATCCCTCCTGTTGTGCCATTTAATTTTCTCTGCAACTACATTGGGATCTGCTTCTATTTCCATAGTCACTTTTTATAGGCCTTTCTCTTTCAACGGTATCTCCATCTCTGCTTTCCATTCAAATCAGTTAAATGGAGTCAAGATGATCTTCTGAGATTGATCCATAGCTCATAAATTGTCCCTTTAGTAAAAAAAATACTCCCAGTCAATGATGTCAAACATACAATAAAAAATTGGAAGGAGATAAATCGATCTACAAAGGCTCTGATACCATGTGGAAATTGAACCTAGTTTTTAGAACAATTACACTCACAAAAATTGCCAATTACACATGCAAATTACAAACAAAGCAGACTGAATATGGAGCAGAACACTAATCTGTATTGAATAAGTGTACAATAGCCAACCCTATGAAGTCATAGGGTACCATAATAAATAATTACATCAGATATTCGAATGCATAAGGATGCCATTCAAATTTGGTCAAAAGCAGGCTTACTAAATCTAAGCAAATCCCCCATAGGTGCATAAAGCAGTTTCCAAATCTATCTAGGAGCTCACGAATTGGAAAAATCAATTAGGAAAGCTAATATATAATGGAAGCACAACTCATACATCATTTTCTTAGGAGAAAAGAGTGGAGTATGATGAGGACAAAGAACAAGTTAACTTCACCTAGTCAAACTTTCCCAATTGCCTTAAAACTCAGAAAAAGCAGGCAATAAAGCAGAAAAAAGTAGACATGCACTAGGAAGGCCAGGACTAAAGTAGATTTGATTCCAAGTGGCTTCCCAAGTGTTCCATGACTCAAATTTAGCAAGTTTGACAACTTTGGATGTGTGGAGGACAACTTGCATAAGGTGGAATATGGAAACTAGGAAAATAAGACAAAAATTGGACTAATTAATGTCTAAGGTAGCTAACTATGGGTTGATTATTCTAACAAAGTCATCCATATATACCTGCAGAAATTTTTGAATAAAATATATAAATACAACGACAACTACGTGGGAGAATATAGCAGGTGCATTCTTCATCGCAAATGGCATGATGGTATATTGGAAACTTCCCCACTCGGTGACAAACGTAGTCTTATGGTGATCCTCCTTCACAATATAGATCTGGTGTTATCCTAAAAATTCATTTGTGAAGGAGTATATCTCTTGGCCGCCTACACCTTCTAGGACTTCATCTGTAAAAGGGGTTGGGAACGGATCATGTACACTTGCATCATTCAACTTTCTCAGATCGACAAAAATGTGGAGCTCACAAGTCTTCTTGCCATGTACCACCATTGATCTTATCCACTCTGATTATTCTATAGGCTTGATGATCTCAACATCGAGCATTCGATCGATCTCAAATTTAAAGCGATCCTTGTATCACGGGTTCAGTCTATACGGCCTCTGGCGTAATTTTCATCTAGTTTGAGTGGAATCTTCATTTTCCCCAATTCATTGAGTACCCCCTTCATCTATGAAAACCATGTTGGGAAAAGGTCCTGGAATTCATGCAATAGATCTGTGATTTTGGCCATCGTCTCTTTGCCCCAACAGTCTCTGACACTAGCAAATTTTGAATACTCTACCAATGCAATGTTAACTTTCCAGATCCTTAGTGGCTAATTCATCGAGTCCATTGGTACGTCGGGATTTGTGACACCACGGCTTCCTTCGGACTCTGGAATATATACATTTCGTAGCTTGTCATCATCTTCAGGTTCCCCAGACAAGTTGTAGAATGTCATCATGGATTGGATGGAGCAATTTGCATGTGGATCAATGGGGTATGCAATAGGGATGACTTTTAGTACTATGTCATGGATAATGTGTAAAGTGTTACATACCTTGGGGTTGGAGTCCTGGAAGCTAAACGTTTGCATAAATAAAATAGACATTCCTCCCAAGTGGTAATGGTTCTGTTCAATTCGGCTGCCACATACGAGGATCTTGGAATCTCTTCTAGAGTATGAAAAAAAGCATGAACCCACTCATCTCTGGGTCATGATGTCCATAACATATGACACTCGATCAAATTACTTGTGGGGTCATTTCATCCATCATATCACCCAACATTATAAACCTCTACATTGCCAAAGCTGACCATCATCAATCTGCGGCACTGCTCCCAGTCACAGATCATTCGTTTGTCTGTCACCCACCATCCATCCAGAGTAGCCTTCATTGTTACTTCAAGAGCCAGTATCCTTTGTGGTTCAAACACCTTCTCTTCAAATACATGAAAGAACTTCAATAGCTCCAGCAGTCCTTCATAAATAGGAAACTCAACTGTCTCAGTCACAACATGTCAAACAGATTGTGTAATCAACCCACATTTTATGAATGATATTTCATGCAATCAATTCTGCCAATTTTCTAGAGCATCTTAGAAATCAAAGGAAGTGAAACTTGTGCTTTTCCATCCAAGTTCTCCATTAACAATAGGATGGATATAGTCCTCAGATATGTTATAAGCATGATCCCAACTTCTCCAAACTTGATCCTTTACAGGTTCGATATATCGTCGTATTTCTCGAGGGTCCATAAGAGAAATGACCCTAACATCCTAGTTTTCAAATGTCATAACACATTTTTTTATGTTGATAACTGCCATGCTATCATTATCCCATCCAATCCCTATCATCGCGGGATAGGAACCACCATCTCCTACAACTTTTATCATGTCAAAGTCAGCACATGTTTTCATAACTTTAATGTCGACAACCAAGTTTTAAACACGACCAATGGGCTAAACCTTCACCTAGTTTGCTAAACGCACCTATACCAGTGACCATCCCAATGTTGGTTTTCCCATCAATTTCGAGGTTTTCTTCATCAGGATGTTTACATCTAATCCAAGGTCCAAAATGATCGATTCAACCTCATAATCTCCAATCTAGAAATTCATCCTCATCTCCTTTCCTGTCTTCCTTTTTTGCAAGGAATTCACAGCAGAATCCTTTATTGTCTTATCCATGTGGTGCAATAATGTCTCAAGCTCGAAAAGGGCATTTGAGTCCCTTGCCAGTGATAGACAAATCTCAAAAGACTTGTGCAGGGTACTATGCTGTTGCGATGGTCCTGCTTTTATGGAGGGGTCGAAAGAGGAAGGCATATCAATAATTGGTAACTTACTCGGATTTCTCTCGATTACATTCTTTGTGTCAAAGAAGGTATCTTTCTCTATCGCAATATCAAATGTGAACTTCTTCTTACCAGCGAGCTAAACTTGTAGCCGTGGTCCATCATCTCCAGTTATCACACCAGCATGAGTGACAATCGTAACATCGATATCCCTCATTTGCAGCTCGACATTAATAGTGGAAACTGTCGATCCCTGGTTTAAGTTCAAAGGCATTTTTTGATTCAATGGTTGATTCATCGGTTGATTCTATGTTTGAGGTGGGTTTTGAGTCTGATTCTGTAGTGGGACCTGGTTCTGCATTATCGACTGGTTCTATACTTGGAATGCAGGATGATTCTGATTTTATGCATTTTGTAACTGAGGAATTTGTCCTGCCTGCCATTTTGCAATCAACTGAGGGAAACATTCAAAATTATGATCGCTGGTTCCATAGTATGTGCACTGTGCATGAGGGAACTCCCTTTGGTAATGCCCAAATACCCCACAGGTATAGCACTGGATTGATTCATGACCTCATCTTCCTCCCCGACCAAATCCTCCTCCTCTACCTTTGAACCCTCCACGGAATCCTCCTCGGACTCCTCCTTGCTGAAATTGTAGTTGGGCCATTTTTTTTTGTGCTGGGCTAGGTTACTGCTGGAAATAGTGCACGACTTGAAAATATCATGGCTGATTATACTATAGTCACAGTTCCTGGTTATACTATGGTTGTACCACCATTTGCTGCTATGGTGAAAACTGCGTCTGTGCTATAAACTGCTATTGTGGTTGTGTAGGGACAAACTGGAACGGAGGTGGTGGTGTATACAGTACCTGTGCTATTGGTTGTACCACTTGCGGTTGTGTTTGTGCTATCTGGGAGTCCTCCCCTTTCACAAAGTATGAATCATACATCCTTTCCTGCAGCAAATCATAAGCACGGCAGTTTTTTTCATCATGTCCAAC
The DNA here is from genome assembly GCA_001517045.1 of Pseudotsuga menziesii. Taxonomy (NCBI): domain Eukaryota; kingdom Viridiplantae; phylum Streptophyta; class Pinopsida; order Pinales; family Pinaceae; genus Pseudotsuga; species Pseudotsuga menziesii. The sequence goes on from LPNX010671101.1 coordinate 265,697, forward strand.
TCACTGAAAAAATGTACAGTACAAATTTTCTACATTGGTAGCCATCATCTGCATGTAATCGCAGTTCTCATGTTGATGCCCATAGACCTGACAGATGTGACACCATGGTGCACAAGCACCACTCAACAGATTGGGGGCTCCCGACAGCAAATGATTCTGAAATGTCAGGCAGGTGTGCTTGGTATGTCCACTTGCATGGAAACGGGTGCACCAAATATCATCACGATCTTCCTTGTCCTTTTTGATGTCTTGCAATTGTAGCATCAAATTGGCCAACTGTGCCTGAATGTGATTCATTCCAACGATAGTTTCCCCTACTGGAAATGCCTCCAATTTCATCGTGATCTCAAGATCCTAGCTCTGTGTTGCAATCTTTTGTTGCATTAATGATTGTTAGATATGAGGGACAAGCACTGCGATAAACCATTATTTATGCTAAACGTCGCTCATTTGAAAACTGACCTGGGCCATTAATGTCTTAAATCACTGATCAAAATCCCAAATCATTTCATTGGGGAATTATTTGATCTCTTTTAATTAAGTAATGTACTGAGCTTCGGATTTTGGCTTCTTAAATTCCTCACATATCCCTGTTTTGATCTCATCCAATGTTTTTGCAGTACCTCCCTGTGGCACCCGTGTGAATCTCATAAACCATTCCAATGCGTGGCCCCTCAGAGTAGTGGCTAGCTAACTTTTCTTAACATCAGCATCGATAGTTTATCGATAAGTCCATATCTCTTCACATAAGAACCAGTACTACTCTGGATATTTGGTGCCATTTCCATGGAATATTGGAAACTTCATTTCATCTCCCACCATTCTAGACCTTCTTGCTCCTGTTGGTGCTCTATTACTAGACTGTTGCTGAAACATTAGGAAAGTTGACGTAGAATGTGCGTTCCTTCCTTCTGGTGGAGTATTGCATGGAGGAGTAGACACCTTACTACTGGGGTTTGATCCTGTTGTTCTTTTGGGTGTATCCTGGGCCTGTATGTCCTTGTCATCACAAAAATGTCACTTATTCCCATGTGGTTGTTCTTCACGGTATCACACTTTGACTTCAGCAGGACCTTCTCCCATCCTCTACCTCTTTTCTCGAAACCTTGCTCATCCCCTCGTACAACCGCTTGTTTCTTCAGTGACCTTTACATTCTCATCAGAACTCATGCCCATGTAACCCTTACTTCCTTATGCATTTCCCCCCTTTCTTCTGTAGTGACTACATCCCCTGCACACTAGAGTGTTGACATAATTGTAACTTCAGAATGTATTCACTTGTATTTCTTATCTATTGTAACCCGATGTTTATTCCAGGATGTTATCATGTTTTGTCATGCCCCGATGTTCCAATGGGGAGAATCAATAATGTAAAAAAGTCATGTCAAGTCATTGTGGGTAACCCTCCTATTGTCTAAGGGTTAAAGTCCTTGCAATTTCGGGGCACTAGGGTTATTAGACTCTCCTAGGAGAGGTCAGCCCTAGTAGGGTTTTAGTCATGCCAGGATTAGTATAAATAGAGAGTTGGACTCTGTATTTAGCACACATCAAAAACACACTCAAGTGTAGCGCATAGTTGAGGAAGGAGAAGACATTGGTTCTAGACAAGAAGAAGGTTACTGCTGTCGGGAGAGCATCTTACTGTTTTGTAGTCTTACCTTTTGTGTTGATTCTATCTCTAAGGAAGTTGCAGGGTTTTCTCCATTTATGGTTTCCCTGAGGAAAAACATTGTGTTCATTTTCTCTTGTGTTTGATTGCTATACTTGTTGTTCTCTCAGTTAAAGATCCTAACATAATGCTAGCTTGAATGTTGAAAAACTAACATGGTATCAGAGCTAACTTGAGAAAAAGACACTGTGCAGCTGTGGGAACTAGGGATTCCTACTTTGTGGATATCTCTATATTTTCAGCAAAAGTAAGGTGGAATAAATCTCCTCCTTAGGGCGCATCTTTCTATCAAAGTAGAATCCAATTATGAGGTTTTTCAGTTTTGGACCCGACACTGCTGCCGGAAATTAAGGCTTTTCACAGAAGAGGAATTTTTTAGTGAGCCCAGGCCTGGATTGATATCCTCCCCAAAATAAAAGTTAGGGATCAATTTCAAAGCATTTGGTTGGACAGAACTCTGCAAAAGCAAAACCCTAATTTTCTCTTGAACCAGCTCTGTAGGATTTTAGCTCAAAATTCAGATCTGACATCTTGACCTGGTAAGATCTAAAATATTTTGTATTTCCATTTGGGGTTCTCAGTTAAGATGTCTCATCATACCAAGCTTGATGAAAAGCTTGAGGGAGCTGATAACTTCCGATCTTTGAAGTATAGGATCTCCCTGGTCCTGGAAGAGAATGAGTTAGACTCCTACATCCATGAGGAGGTTCTAGTTCTAGAGGAAGATGAGGCTAAGGCCTTGCATAAGAAGAATTTGGTTATGGAAAAGATAATCATTGCTGATTCTATCAAGGATCATCTCATACCATAGGTGTCCTCCCTAAAGACACCTAAATCTATGTTTGATGCACTAACCAAATTGTTTGAAGGGAAGAAAATAAACCAGAAGATGATTTTGAGAAACCAACTGAAGAATGTGAAGATTCAGAATGCAGAAACAATCCAGTCTTACTTCACAAGAGTTTCTCAGATCAAGGAACAACTAGAAGCAGTAGATGAAGAATTGGAAAATGCATAGATTGCAATGACTACCTTGAATGGCCTCCCTAGGTCATGGGATTCTTTCATCCAAGGAATCTGTGCTAGAAAGAAGTTAGTCAAGTTCAGCAGACTATGGGAAGAGCGTTCTCAAGAAGAAGCTCGGATAACAGCCCGAGAATAAAATATGGGAAGTGAAGATCAATCTCTCACGGTACACTCCAAGTCAACCAAAAGAAGATCTCATCACCCTAGAGGTAAGCACTATCACAAACATAACACTATAAAATATTTGTCTAGAGTCATATGTTATACATGTGATGAAGCAGGACATTATGCAAAGAATTTTCCTACGAAACAAAAACTAACAAAAAGGAGCAACAAAAGAAGACATCATGCTCATGCTGTAGAGGATGATGAACCATCCAAGAAAAGAACCAGATATGAAAGTGAAGATTCTTCACACGAGGATGAATATGTTTTGATTTTTTCTCTCACAGGAAACATTACTCATGGAAGCAATGATTGGCTCATAGATAGCGGGGATTCCAAACATATGACAGGATTCAAGGAATCCTTTGTGACACTGTGAGAACATGAATCACCTCACAAGGTGAAGCTAGGAGATGACTACCAATATCCAATAAAAGGTAGTGGGGAATCTTCCTATAAAATAGACTCTGGAAAGTCTCTAACAATGAAGAAAGTATTGTTTGTGCCAGGACTCAAGAAGAACCTCCTCTCCATATCGGCATTAGATGCAAAAGGAATGTGGGTTGCATTTATATATGGTCAAGTCATCATGTGGCCAAAAGGAAAGACTATCAATGATGCAGTGGTGATTGGAGAGCAAGAAGGAGGATTGTACAAATTAAAGGGTCATCCAGAAAAAGACTTGGTCCATGACACAGTAGAGCCAAGTGAACTTTGGCATAGAAGGCTTGCACATGTGCATTACAGAGCACTACCTATTGCAAGCAAAGCTATTGAAGGTCTTCCAGAAATCCAAGCAAAACATGATGGGGTCTGTAAGGGATGTTTCAAAGGAAAGAATACAAAGAAGACATTTCCAAGCAGTGAAAGAAAAGAAAAAGGAATCTTGGAAATCATCCACTCCGATGTATGCGGACCTATGTCATCAAATTCACTAAGATGGTATGAATATTATGTTTCCTTTATTGATGAATTTTTTAGGAAGACATGGGTTTACTTCATGAAGAACAAAGACGAAGTATTCAGCAAGTTCAAGAAATTCAAAGCCTTGATCAAGAATCACACTGAAAATAAGATCAAGAATTTTCGATCAGATAATGGCAGAGAATTCACTTCAAATGAATTCAAAGAGCTATGCAAAGAATTAGGGATTAAGAGGGAGTTTTCCACCCCTTATAATACACAATAGAATTGGATTGTGGAAAGGAATAATAGAACTATCATGGAAGCTGCAAGAGCAATGCTTCATGATCAAGACCTTCCTATGCATCTTTGGGCGGAGGCTTCCCAAATAGTGGTGTATGTACAGAACCATACTCCACATAGAGTACTTGAGAATAAGACTCCTGAAGAAGTCTTCTCCAGCAAGAAACCAGAAGTCAGCCGTCTTAGAATATTCGGTTGTCTAGTGTACATACACATTCCAAAGGAGAAGAGGACTAAATTAGATCCTTCGGGAAAGAAGGGTATATTTGTGGGATACTCTGAAAGCTTGAAGGATTACAGAATATACTTCCCAGGATTCAAGAAGATTGACATCAGCAGGGATGTGAAATTTGATGAAGACACAGCTTACAACAAATCCAGAAAGAAACCCGCAAAAGAATCTGAAGAAGTAGAATCACCTAGAGTTCATGATACAACCATGAACGAAGAAACTCAAGAAGAAGATCAAGAATTTGAAGAACCACAAATACCTATAGATCCACCTTTGAAGAATAATCCTCATAAAAGTAAACCTGCTTGGGTATGAGAACTTATCCAAGGTGTGGAAAGATATGGGGCTCCAGAAGAGAAACACATAGAAAGAAAGAGGACCAAATCCTACTCTGGGTATGTAGCATTACTATGTGATTTCATTGATAAAGAACCTTCCAGTTATGAAGAAGCAGTAGAACAGAAAGAATGGAAGGATGCTATGATTGAATAATATCAATCGATCATGAAGAATGATGTTTGGGATGTTGTCCCAAGACCAGAAGGGAAGTCAGTTGTAACTTCCAAATGGATCTACAATATCAAGCATGCTGTAGATGGTAGCATTGAAAAATATAAGGAAAGATTTGTGGCTTGGGGTTTCTCTTAGAAAGAAGGAATAAATTATGAAGAAACCTTTGGACCTCTATCCAGGTACACTTCATCAGATTAGTACTTTCTCTGGCTGTAGTGATGAAATGGAAGATATACCAGATGGATGTCAAGATTGATTTCTTGAATGGTGTAGTAGAAGAGGAACTCTATGTAGAACAACCACTTGGTTTTGAGACACATTATAGGGAGTCTCATGTGTGCATATTGAATAAAGCCCTGTACGGTTTGAAACAAGCACCGAGGACATGGTACGGTAGAATTGACAGCTTTCTATCTAGTTTGGGCTTTACCAAGAGTAAAGCAGATTCCAACCTTTACTACAAGGTTGAATATGGAATCCCAGTGATGCTTATACTATATGTAGATGATCTATTTGTGACAGGTATGGATGGGTTGATTGCTGATACGAACAGAAATATTGTTGTCGAGTTTGAGATCAAGGAATTGGGTATGATGCATTATTTTCTAGGTATGGAGGTGTGGCAGAGTGCAGATGGAATCTTCCATGGAAAAGGGAAGTATGCAGTAGATATCCTAAAGAGGTTTGGGATGATGGACTGTAAGGCTATGGCCACACCTATGGCATCAAACCTGAAGCTATTAAGCGATGCTTCATCAGAGTCGGTTGATGCTACGATGTATCGTCAGATGATTGGGTCTTGATGTACCTGACGAACATGAGACCAGAAATTTGCTTTGTTGTGAACACCTTGAGCCAGTTCTTGACAGATCTAAGAAATTTTCACGTGATTGCTGTAAAGCATATTCTGAGGTACCTTAGGGGTACAGTTGATTATGGGCTCAAGTATGATGTGAATCAAAAAATTAACCTGGAGGGTTATGTTGATTTAGATTGGGTAGGCAGTGCCATCGATAGGAAGAGCACTTCAAGGTGTTTCTTCAGTATGGGATCAGGTGTGATCTCCTGGTTTAGAAGGAAGCAATCTTGTGTGGCACTGAGTACAACTGAAGTAGAGTATGACGTAGCTTGTTCAGCTAGTTATGAGGCAATATGGTTGTGGAAGCTACAGTCTAATTTATTTCATCTCCAGATGGATGCTACTTGTATACATTGTGGCAACCAGAGTTGCATGAAGTTGTCAGAGAATCTAGTGTTCCATGACAAGTTGAAGCATATCGAGATCAAGTATCACTATATCAGGGATATGGTATAGAGGGCAGTAGTGAAGCTCTAGTATGTTGTGACAGAGGAACAAATAGCTGATGTGTTGATGAAGCCATTGGCTAGGGTGAAGTTCGAGTACTTCAGGGAGAAGCTTGGTGTTCTCCAGATAGAGGTTTCCTCTAAGGGAAAGTGATGAGTCCCATAGACATTCTGACGAGCAGGTCATATGTAAGGGTTGAGCCATTTTGTCATGGTGAGAGGATTTGGTTGCTTCCATGTTAGATATGAGTGTTGAATACCATTTTGGGAATGGAGGTACCTGGTCAATTACCAGGAATTCTTAGTCTGAGACTGAAAGAGCCATTCTGATGAGTAGGTCAGATATAAGGGCTGAGCCATTTTCTCATGGCTAAAGGATTAGGTTCCTCCCATGTTAGATGTGAGTGCTGGCCATTCTGACAAGTACGTCAGATGTAAGGGCTACTACCACTCTCTGGGAGAGTGGAGGAACTTGGTCTATTACCAGGTAGCTCAGTCTGGGACTGGGGGGCCATTTTGACGAGGGTGTAGGATTTGGTTCCTACCAGGTCAGATGTGAGTGCATGCCTTTCTGACGAGTAGGTCAGATGTGAGTGCTGGCCATTCTGATGTAGGATGAGCTCCTACATAGATGTAAGGGCTATCACCTTTCCGATGAGTAGGTCATATTTGAGTGCTGGCCATTCTGATGTGACTGTAAGATTAGGTCCTACATGATTAGATATAAGGGCTACCGCCTTTCTGATGAGTAGGTCAGATGTGAGTGCTATCCATTCTAACGAGTAGGTCAAATGTAAGGGCTACCAAATACCTACGAGGAGGTAGGAATACACCTAGCATGAAATATGGATGGCTCTATAGAAATTCCTATGACAAGAAGAATCATGAGATAGTACATATGATGATGACCAAAGGAGATCCAAATCGAGCTATGATCCAAATCCAGTTATGATGAATCCAAGAGATCCAAATAGAGTGATGATCTAGATCCAACAGTGATGATCCAGATCCAATAGTGATGATCCAGATCAAGTGATGATCCATATCTAGTAGTGATGATCCAAATCGAGTGATGATCTAGATCTAGCAGTGATGATCTAGATCAAGTGATGATCCAGATCCAGTGATGATGTCCAGTTATGATGATCTAGATCTAGTGATGATGTCCAGTTATGATGACCTAGATCCAATGATGATCTAGATCCAGTGATGATGATTTAGATCGAGTGATGATCTAGATCTAGAAAGGAATATGACATGAAGATAAAGATGACTTGAAGAAAATATGACTTGGAGATGCAGATGATGAGAAGATCCAGAGAAGAAGACCAGTGATGAAAATTGTGTCGAGAGAATATCTTCCTAGTTAAGAAGGGGTGTTGACGTAATTGTAACTTTGGAATGTATTCACTTGTATTTCTTATCTATTGTAACCCGGTGCTTATTCCAGGATGTTATCATGTTATGTCATGCCCCGATGTTCCGATCGGTAGAATCAATAATGTAAACAAGTCATGTCAAGTCATTGTGGGTAACCCTCCTATTGTCTAAGGGTTAAAGTCCCCGCAGCTCTGGGGCACTAGGGTTATTAGAATCTCCTAGGAGAGGTCAGCCCTAGTAGGGTTTTAGTCATGTCAATATTAGTATAAATAGAGAGCTGGACTCTCTATTTAGCACACATCACAAACACACTCAAGTGTAGTGCATAGTTGAGGAAGGAGAAGACACTAGGGCTAGACAAGAAGAAGGTCACTGCTGTCGGGAGAGCATCTTACTATTTTGTGGTTTTACCTTTTGTGTTCATTCTATCTCTGAGGAAGTTCCAGGGTTTTCTCCATTTATATTTTCCCCGAGGAAAAACACTATTTTAATTGTCTCTTGTGTTTGATTTCTGTACTTGTTGTTCTCTCAATTAAATATCCTAACATAATGCTATCTTGAATGTTGAAAAACTAACATAGAGTTCCACTACTCTTGGTCCATATTTAGGATACCCTTTTCACAGACTAGGTTCTTAATCGACAGTTGTAGCAACAATAAAAATCTTCCACCTGGTCCACTAAAAAACTCCCTTTCTCCTTCACTAAAATATTTATTGATATCAACGACAAACTCAATGATGTATCCTTCTAAGATACTATCCAACCATACCTCGACTTCCCATGATGTCTTGTTGTTATTTTCTTGTAGCTCCTGGATCAATTCTAGGGTCTAGGATGTTGGGTCTCATCCTTGAAAGTTTGTCTTTCACTTAGCAAACTTCTCCAACCATTCATGCAAGAGTATAGGGAATTCACAAAATAAGCATTCATGGGGACCGTCATGGATGTATCTATCCAACTATTGGCTCACCGAAAGCATAGGATTCTGGTTTTCGGCTTTAGAAAACTCCCGCAACTTCAGATCAAACCATCCCTTGATCTATGATTGAGTCGAATTCCATAACATATCCCCCTCTTATTTGCAACTTGGTCTCGACAACAGAACCATTTGTTAGCAGAAACCACCAACAATTCTTGTAGCTCGTCGACAGGGGTTCCCACTCTGTCGACGCCCTATAGCACAACCTCCCTGAGCACTAGCCCAGACAGGTTTTACCCTACCCAACGATGTCTATGGAGCAGAGGAGGTTTCACCCGAGGCGTTCAAGGGAGAGCTGTCATAACCAAGTTTTTGACAATGGGAAAGGAGGATATGGGGATCTAACTGAGGGACACCATAACTTATACAATATTCACACAATATAACAATATCGCAGCATTTTTCATGGAACATAATTACTCATATCATATCAAACAGTTACAGAAACATAGATTGCATCGACATAAAAGCAACAGATCACATTGATATAGAAGAAAGAGACCGAATCACATCTATATTATGCCATTGTAACAAAACAGAGTCATAGCATCATAACAGATATATAACAATAGACAAGCATTGAACCATACTCATCGCATCATATTAACCTTGCCCAAATGTACCACATTACACAATTCTTCTCCAAAACCAGAGACTACATGCATAAGGAATAAACCCAGATAAATCACAGTTAAGACAGAAAATTCTCCATAAAATAGATCGCACCAGATCTTATCCCATAGAATCACACCTAGATCTCCTAAAAAATAGATCTATAAACAGGCTTACAACTTTACATCGAGGGTCCACTTCTAACTTACTTCTAACCGCTACTGACCTATTGCAACAAAACTTGGTCAAAATATACATAAAATATTCAAAAAGTGGTTATTCTTCCGCTTATCGCGCTGATTTTCCCTTACATGGTACCGCATGATCTTGTGCAACTTCTGTGACGCTACACAACTCACTTACCCCAAATCCCTTGCCAACACAAATAAACATTGAAAAACAAAAAATGATGTAGACAATGCAGCTTGGTTTTGATCCATTATGACAAGAAGAAAAAAAATAACTTGCAAGACCAGAAAAGCCAATGGAGTGTATCAAGATTTATTCCTGGACCAACAAAATAGTTAGTTTGGGTGTTATGCATCAATTGTCCTAGAGATCAATATTTTCAACAAAAACACAAGTTCTTTAAAAAAAATATTATGAACCCAAGTTTAAGTGTTACAATACACTCCGTAGCATCTTAAAGTCTGTCTTTCCAAGGGATAAACTTTTATACATTCAATTCTTAAAATCAGAACTTTTTCATTTCAAAAATTCGAAGACAGGCTCAAATTGTAAAGAGATTTGCTTACCATACACCTTAAATAGGGTGTAAGAATGAGTAGACTATATTTCTATATAAATTCAATAATCCAATGGAAAAATACATATTATTTCATACCATTCAACAATGACTATTGGAACATCAGCAAGATATAGGCCACTTTCTGGACCGAACAATAAAGTCTACTGACACCTAGAATGGAAATATTTCCTAGCTTTAAATCTTTGCAATAAAAGTTGGTATGTAAAAAATTATTTCTATAACTCGTCCTTGCAGAAAATATATACAACATCCAATGTATGTAACTGAAATTTGTGCTAGGAAACTAACTATTCATCAATTTCAATAGTCTTGTTTTGTGCCATCCAGATAACAATAAGTTTCCAATACTTCTAGTTGTGCACCTAAAATTTTTATAATTAAACTCTTAACTCTTTATTCAAATATACAAATCGTAATTGAAATTGTCATTAGTGTTGCAATTCCATGTTTGAGGTTTGAAGTTTCTCTCTTCATTCCAAAATAAACAGTGATTTCTTTATATCCAAATTTGCATGGTTTCTTTCAATATGAACCTGCATATTCCAGCTTCAAAATCAGTGATCCTTAAATTTAGAAAGTATTGAACTTGAAGCTTGCATGTGATAGTAAACTCAGTGGTTGAGGAAATGGTACCTGAGACCTCATATAGGAAAAAAATGAATTCAATATATACACCTTCACCCCTTCATCGAATTTTGAAATTGTGATTGCCATATATCATTATTTGATGAAGCTTCTCAAGCTAATTTAGGTAAAGCAAGACAAGGGATGGGGTGGTATAATTTGCTTTGATGACAAGATTTTGAATTATAAGCCATCCTTGGACATGAATATAAATCAATTTGTAGAGACAAAGGATTTCATTTCAGTCTTTAAAGCACTTCCTTTTGGGATTTAGGAAAGCCATGGTTTGAGGGAATTCTAGATTTGTAATTACCAAAATTGGCTACGAAACATTTGATGGGGAACTTTGAAGTAATTGCATTCAACTTAATAGAATTGAAACAAAGGGCATAGTTATTGGCTAGAGATGCCATAAACCTTATATTTGGAGCCAGTTGGGTATCCTAGTGGATTTTGTAGGAGATATGTAAAAATTAGACTCAATTCTTTGAATTTCCAAATATTAATATAACATTGTCTGCATTTCATTGCCATATTTAACTTTGGTGTTGGATGCTTGTTGAGATTATTCAAAATCCTCCCAATGATTAGGGATTTTGTTATCTTTTCTAGATCTCCATTCCAAATAGTTTATTCATTTATTCAATATTGGGATGTGTGTTCATTTCCTTTTCTCTAAATTTATATATCCTTTGAGATTTCTATAATTTTCTCATAAAACTTCTCTATGGATTCTCTATTTTTTTAGTATTTTCTTGATCCAATTGGATTTGCACAACACAATTGGCTATCAGCTCAGGTTCTACAAGGATTGGCACAAGCAAGGTTTAAGACTATGGACAAGTTAGGAGATAGGGTTGATGACATAAAAGGCCCCATACCATTTCAACCAACATCCACACCTTTAGTATCATTGTACTCTTAATGTAAGCATGGGAGATGTCAAAAGATGAAAAGAAGGTGAATTGAAAACTCAAAAAAGATAACAATTCCTCAAGTTCTTATTGATAAAGGACAAAAGAGGAGAATGCAATGTTCTGCTTGAGGAAGGTGAAGAGTCGGGGATGCTTGGCCTTCCAATTGACTCCCCAACTGAGCCATTCTCCTATTTACTCATGTGTTGAAGTATTTTTGTCATTGATGCCAAAGTAATAGCAACATCAAAATACATAGGAGTAACAACATGTCATTGATGTCAAAGTGTTTGGAGTATGGTTGACCATATGTACAAGAGAAAATCCATAATTACATGAACTTGAATTCTGGTAATAGACTAGGCATTGTAGGAACCTATTTTACTATCGAAACATAGTTATTTCCAGAACTGCAAAACATGTATTACCGAAATAAGCTACAGGAGTTCCACTAATTCTCCAATGTTTTCAACACACATCCCAATTATCAAATCACCTGTAGGTTGTGGATTAGTTTGATTGAACGTTTTTGCTGAAAATGAGAATGAAATTGTGTGTGCTTAAGGCTAGCTCAAGATGAACATCTATTGGATTACATATGAATATGACATGAATATTATGATTTAACAATGTTAAAATTTCCACGAACAAGTTGGACTTCTTCAAAATTGCATAATGTTTATGCATATGTTTAGTCCTATATTACCCACAAAATGGCCTCAATTATCCATGGATGGGTCCACAAAGTGGACACCAAATGAATTTGAAATTGTTTAAATAGTTGAAGAACACTCACACATTGGTTGGCTCACAACTAATTAGATTTATTGGGTCCACACAAACCCATATATATTTGTGAATGAATTCATTAAGAATGTGTCACTGAAAAATTAAAAGGCTCTAAAATCGTGATTATGGTTCATTGTAGGTTCTGGGTATGTTAGCTGGAAGTATGGAATGGTTACTGTCTTGTGTGTGAGATTTAAAATTGCAAGTATACATGCATTGGTGTGCTGAGGAAAAGGGGAAAAACACTTAGAGTTTTGTTGAATGAAGAAATGTGATTCTGATGTGGCTCTCGGTTTGATGGAGATTCGGGGTCTTGTATTAGTCTCTAAATACATGCATTGAAAATAACAAATGAAAAAATTGCAAGTAAAGCTCTGGTAATTACAATTGTGGGATTGTGATCTGTGAATCAAGCAATGAGTACGATTTAGGTCAATTGCATATAGTATATACACAGGAAAGAATACACGAAGCATATTTATGTAATGCAATTTGGTGGATTGTGGAAGGAAATTGAAAAAGGGTTCCACATTTTAAACTATACTATAAAATATTATGAGATCTTGGTATGTTACTATCAATCCCTGAATCAATACATGATCTATACGATGAAATATCAAACTAGTTGTAGAACAAGCAATTCGATGACTGTAATGAAGTAATTCTGTAATACTGGGATGTGTGAGACATGGAATGAAAGTCAAGATATTGAAAATATGGAATGATTCCCTTCATATGAAAGATTTGATGATATAAAGGTATGATCAAATAAAGAGAGTGAAGCAATTCTTCGTGTTAAGAAGTTTAGAGAGCTTGAAATGGCTCTCTGTGTTAAGTATGAAATTACTATGTTTTGGGGCCTATAGGAGCATCAAATAACCTTATGTTTTCAGAGGGATTGAGAGTAGGAAGTTGTGAGTGAACATATAAGAGGAAGTGAGACAGAGAAATCGTATATTATGTGCAAATCTAGAGGATATTTGAGGTTTGTGTTGCAGCTACAGGAATAGAAGAGATGTTGTCTATCGTGTCCAGATGAATAGATCATTCGAAGTCTCTGTGTAGATGAGGAGTTCCAAGAAGACAGAGGATCCATTTTACAAATATTAAATTGATGATATGCTCATTTTTAGTAATGTACTGAAAAATAAAGTGCAGATGTGTGAATGTTTTGAAAGCATTAGGACTGTGTGGCAACCATGGGATAGACTGGGATGTTGAGGACTATGTAATAAGGTTTAAGGACTGAGCGTAAAAAGGAATGAGGACTGTGTGTTAGTTTCATATTTATAGTATGTATATGAGCCTCTGAATAAGAGACTTCAAGTGCATTAAGTTTTGTGTCTGATCAAGTATTGACATATATTGAACATGATATTTTGATCCCCAGACATGTGAAGGTAGATCTGAGTTCAAATCTGCAAGTAATATGATTGTGTAAGCACAAGAGAAGCAGAGCTAGGCTCTTATAGTGAGGATTGGTTTCCTTACCATGTTAACAGGTTGGTTATGTTAGGATATTTAGACACTTAGGAGTTAGTTAAGATAAACTTGTGTGATATATCCGTTAGGTAAAGTGTGTTTCTTTAGTATGCATTAGTATGCATTTGTAAGTATTCTAATCTAACGGTCACGATATGTTCTAGACATACAGTGATCTGATGGTTCAACTTCTCTTAGATCATACCTACCATTGATGCATGGCTTAACACCCGATTGGTCCATGATATCTATTTAAATAGCATGGAGGGTCCTTAGATAGTTGATCGATTATGAGAAGCTCACGTAAATTTCTTTCTTTTGCATAATAAATTGCTCCAAGTAGCTATTTGGTTGGGGCAGTGGACTATTTCCCTCTCGAGGGTTTTAACCACGTGACAAACATTGGTGTATTTATTTTTTATTTGTTTGTGTGAGTGTCTTCTCTTGGTGTTCGGTCTTTTGGGAGTACCCTATGTACACGAATATGGTATTAGAGCGTTTATAAAGAGTCGCTTCCGGTTTTGATCAAGACCTGGAACCGGTGTTGCCGAAACTTTGAAAGGTTTTCTTGTTTTGGAGTTTCTGTGCATTTGTGGGCTTTGGGAGCTAGTCCATTGTGTCTGTAGCGCCATTTCCATTGGGAAATATTTTTGTTTCATCGAAACCTATTTCCATTTGTTCCAGAAACACCCATTTCAGAAAATATGAAGGTATAATGTTACAGTGATGGATTTGTTTTATTTATTTTTAAATCTCTCATATTTTATTAGTTTTATTGTTATATATTTATTGTTTTAGTCTCAGACTATTTCCTTCCTTGGCTATGTATGCTATTTTCCCTGCACCTTGCACGATCGCGATGAATCAGAAACAAAAAGGGAAAGTTTTTTTTTTCTTGTCTTCTCGGTTACGTATGCTCTTTGCCGTGCACCTTGTGCAATCACAGCAAATAAAAAAAAACAAGAAAACTTGAAAACATAGAATTTATAGGTAATCTAACCAATATCTAACCCCATAGTTGTGGAAATTGAACCCAGGTGTTAGAACAATTACACTCACAAAAGTTTCCAATTACACATGCAAATTACACACAAAGGAGACTAAATATGGAGCAGAACACTAATCTGCATTGAATAAGTGTACAATATCCAACCCTCTAAATTCATAGTCTGCCACAATAAATAATTACATGAGAGATTCGAATGCATAAGTATTCCATTCAAATTTGGGCGAAGGAAGGCTTACTAAATCTAAGCAAATCCCCCATAGGTGCATAAAGCAGTTTCCAAATCTGTCTAGGAGCTCACGAATTGGCAAAATCAATTAGGAAAGCTAATAGATGATGGAAGGAAAACTCATACATGCTTTTCTTAGGAGAAAAGAGTGGAGGATGATGAGGACAAGAAAAAAGTTAACTTCACCTAGTCAAACTTTCCCAATTGCCTTAAAACTCATAAAAAGCAGGCAATAAAGCAGAAAAAGCAGACATGCACTAGGAAGGCCAGGAATAAAGCAGATTTGATTCCAAGTGGTTTCCCAAGCGCTCCACGACTCAAATTTAGTAAGTTTGACCACTTTGGATGTGTGGAGGACAACTTGCATAAGGTGGAATATGGAAACTAGGCAAATAAGACAAAAAATGGATTAATTAATGTCTAAGGTAGCTAACTATGGGTTGATTATTCTAACACCCCCCCTTAAGCCTGAATTATGAGTAAAATATCAGAAAATTATAGGGTCTAGCAACAAGGCTTAGTCACCCTTTACATACTGCATGTCCATTTAACCAAGGAAAGAGGCAAAAACCCAGTGGGAAAAATCCTCCCTTAAACATTGACAGTAAAACAAAATTTGAAAATCTTGTCATCACACATGCTTCACAGCATGATCAGCAATCCCCAGTAGTGATTTGAGATTGCTGAATGTCTTCTCACAAAAAAACTTTGGTGAAGATATCTGCTACTTGTTCTGAAGATGAACAGAAGAGTAGGTGAATGGTGCCATCATGCACAAGCTGTCTGATGTAGTGCATATGGATCTCAATGTGTTTGGTTCTCTGTCTCTGAACTAGATCATTGTAGATTCGAATGGTACTCTGATTATAACAATAGATAGTAGTTTATTATTCTGATTCGAAGCCACAGTCACCAAGTAACCCCTGCAACCATAAACATTGAGTTGCTGCATTTACAACTCCTTTGTACTCTACTTCTGTAGATGAGAGTGCAATGGCACTCTATTTCTTTCTTGACCAGCTGATTGGTCCTTCAGTAAGAATGAACACATATCCTGATGTTGAATTTTGATCTGTGTTGTCACCTTCCCAATCACTTTTAGTAAACCCAATCAAATCAAGATCAGATTTAGCTTTGTAGATGATCCCATGAGTCCTTGTTCCCTGAACAAAGTTAAGGATCCTTTTGGCTGGTCTCCAATGGATCTCATGAGGCTAATCCATGTATATTAAATCCACACTTACTGCATAATAAATATCAGGTCGAGTATGTGTAAGATACAACAAACATCCAATCAATTGCCTATACAGTGTATTGTTTACCATAGGTGAAGAATCAACTTCTTCAAGCTTAACTCCTGAAAGGAAGGGAGTCTTGCTTGGCTTGCAATCCTTCATGTTGAATTTGTTCAGAAAATCCAAGGCATACTTGGACTAATGTAATTTGATTCCTTGTTTGGTTTGAGCAATCTTGAGCCCCAAGAATTGGCTCAATAAGCCCAAATCAGTCATTGAGAATGCATGGTTCATTGCATCCTTCAAGGAGGCAATTTCATCCTTTGAGATTCCTGTAATGAGAAGGTCATCAACATAAAAAAAAAATCATTAATGAACCATGAATCAGCTTCAAATAGACATTTGTATCTGACTTGCATCGAACAAAATTAAGTGATAGCAGAAAGCTATCAATCTTGGCATACCAAGCCCTGGGCGATTGCTTAAGCCCATACAATGACTTCTTTATCCTGCACCCAAGAGATGAATTAGTAGCAAGTCCTTGAGGATTTTGCAGGTATATATATTCAGTTATATCTCCATTTAGGAAAGCACACTTCACATCCATGTGATGTACCTCCCACTGCTTCGAAGCTGCAATGGCTAAGGCTAGCCTGATGGAGTCCATCTTTGCCACTGGTGCGAAGGTCTCATTGTATTCTATACCATGTACTTGTGAGTATCCCTTGGATACCAATATAGAATTATATTTCAAAGGTGAACCATCAGCAGCAAATTTGGTTTTGTAAGCCCACTTACACTGAACTAGCTTCCTCCCTGGGGGAAGATCAACCACCTCCCAAGTGTTGTTCTTCTGGAGTGAGATGAACTCTTCTTTCATGGCTGTTTTCCATATTGGATCATGTGCTGCATATTCATATGTATGTGGGTCTAATTCAACCATCATATATCATTTCTCTGCAAACATAGGATCTTTCATGCACAGAGCACTCTCAAACTGAGATCTAGTCCTCCTAGGATCTTTAGGATTTCCAGCTAGTTCTCCAGTTGCATGAATGGTATTTTCTTCCCATTTTGGTCTTGTAGTACTGTTAGGATATGCAATTAAATCATCATTATCAAACATATCAGAATCAACAAGTTCAACTATCTCTTCACTTACATTCAGTGGTTCTGGTGGTGAAGAGGTTTCTCCAACTTCCACTGCTGCTAAAGGATCTTCTTAGAACTGAACACACCTTTCAATGAAGGCTTTGTTTGTGATGAAATTGATCAGCTTGTAAAATTTTGAATATTCAGAGTACCCAACAAATAGACACTCTTGGCTTTGGGGTTGCAAAGCCTTCCTCTTTTTTGTTGGAATTCTAGCCCAAGCCCTGGAGCCAAAAATCCTGAAATGGGTCACATTTGGCTTGTGCCCACTCCATGCTTCAAAAGGAGTCATACCATCAAGATATTTATGAGGCACCATATTCTAGATATAGGCTGTACAGTTTATATCTTTGGCCCAAAACTTTGGTGGCAAAGTCTTAGCCTCCATCATGCAGGTTGCCATCTCTTTCAGTGATCTGTTCTTCCTCTCAACAACACCATTTTGTTGTGGTGTGTAAGGGATAAAATGTTGCATATGAATACCTACAACTGCACAATATTGAATGAACTCAAAACTGACATACTCACTACCATTGTAATATCTGAGGACCTTGAGTTTTCTCCCAGACCGGTTTTCAACCAAAGCCTTAAATACTTTGAAGAGGCCAAAAACTTCAGACTTGTGTTTCAGGAAGTAAACCCAGTAGTACCTAGAAAAGTCATCTATGAATTTCAATGCATATTTGGTATGACTCATTTACATATGAGGAAATGGGCCAGCAACATCATTCTGGATCAACACAAGATGTGCAGAGGTTCTCTCATGACTAGCTTTCTCAAATTTATGCTTTGGGTGTTTTCCTAAGATGCAACCTTAACAGACTCCTTTGGAAAACTTAATCTTTTGTAACCCTATGACCATTTATTTTTCACTAATATCAGAAATATGCTTATAGTTAAGATGGCCAAATATTTCATGCCAAAGCTTGCTTTCCTCATTAGCATGAATTAGAAGAGTAGAGGGGTTTGAGTAAGGTCGGAAGTGTGAGAACATGTATACATTTGAAGTGTGATTTGAAACTCCTTTTGCAATGAATTTACCACTTGAGATATCTATGATCTCAAATTCATCAGGGGAGAATATGACCTTCTTTGGAGACCTTGTGTGGGTCATCTAATACACTGATAAGAGGTTAGAGGCAAGACCTGGAACATACAATACATTGCTGAACTTACCATGGTCAATATCAATCCTCCCTTTCCCCAAAATTTCAGTGAGAGAGTCATCTCCCAGTACTATTGGTGGACCTTTCGACATGTCAAGTGAGGTTAATTCCTCCTTGGTCGAAACCATATGTCTTGAAGCTCCAGAATCAATGATGAAACTAGGTGAGCTTGATGTGCCAACAACCAATGCATGAACTCTCTCTCTGTCTTCTAAATTTGATCCTCCTTCCCTCTTCTTTGAGCTGTCAGGAAGGGAGATGCCATTATTCTCTAGGAGTTGGGTCAGCATGTCAATTTTCTTCTTCATGCAGGATCTTTCAGGATGATTTCCCTTACTGCAGTATGCGCGCTTGCTCATTTCTCCTTTGTTCTTCTTCTTCTGGGAGTTCTTTTTGGAACCTTGGGGCTCCTCTGGAGACTTGTTCTTGTATCTCTTTTGCTTAGGTGGCTTGTTAGATTTATTCTTTCCTTTTGAATCCACCCTTGAACATCCAGCAACTAGAGCTTGGTCTTTGGAAGGTTTGATGGTGCCCATCATCACCAGTTTATCTTGTTCTTGTGTGAGAGATTCCATGAAATCTGCAAGGCTAGGCATTTTCCAGGCTCGAGCTATCAACTTTGTGGAATAGAAGGTTGATACAAAGACTGAATATTCAAGGCCAAGCTTCAAGAGTATGGCCAAAACCAGTTTCTCATCCTTCTTTTCGATCCCACACTATTTTAGCTCCAAAACACGGGCTTTGAACTTGGAAAAATAGAGTTGCAGGGATTCAAAGCTATTGGGACTCAGTGAGATCAATTCATTTGCAATTTGATGTCCCCTCATCTCATATATCTTACCAAAAATCTCAACAAGCTTCTCCCATACTTCATTTGGTGATGTCAATCCTTCAAGATGGAAAAGGAGGTCTCTGGATATGCTCAGACACAAGAGACCATAGGCCTAATCCCTCCTGTTGTTCCATTTAATTTTCTCTGCAACTACATTGGGCTCTAATTATATTTCCATAGTCACTCTACAGAGGCATTTCTATCTCAACAGTATCTCCATCTTTGATTTCCATTCAAATAAGTTAAATGGAGTCAAGATGATCTTCTTAGATTGATCCATAGCTCATAAATTGTCCCTTCAGTCAGCAAAATGCTTCCAGTCAATGATGTCAAACCTGCAATAAAAAATTGGGAGGAGATAAATCGATCTACAAAGGCTC
This sequence comes from Pseudotsuga menziesii, assembly GCA_001517045.1. Lineage (NCBI taxonomy): Eukaryota > Viridiplantae > Streptophyta > Pinopsida > Pinales > Pinaceae > Pseudotsuga > Pseudotsuga menziesii. The sequence goes on from LPNX010671101.1 coordinate 285,364, forward strand.
TGATACCATGTGGAAATTTAACCTAGGTGTTCGATCAATTACACTCACAAAAATTGCCAATTACACATGCAAATTACACACAAAGGAGACTGAATATGGAGCAGAACACTAATATGTATTGAATAAGTGTACAATAGACAACCCTATGAAGTCATAGGCTACCACAATAAATAATTACATGAGATATTCGAATGCATAAGGATGCCATTCGAATTTTTTCAAAAGCAGGCTTACTAAATCTAAGCAAATCCCCCATAGGTGCATAAAGCAGTTTCCAAATCTGTCTAGGAGCTCACGAATTGGAAAAATAAATTAGGCAAGATAATATATGATGGAAGGACAACTCATACATGATTTTATTAGGATAAAAGAGTGGAGGATGATGAGGACAAAAAACAAGTTAACTTCACCTAGTCAAACTTTCCCAATTGCGCCAAAACTCAGAAAAAGCAGGCAATAAAGCAGAAAATGTAGACATGTTCTCGGAAGGTCAGGAATAAAGAATATTTGATTCCAAGTGGTTTTGCAAGCACTCCATGACTCAAATTTAGCAATTTTGACCACTTTGGATGTGTGGAGGACAACTTGCATAAGGTGGAATATGGAAACTAGGCAAATAAGACAAAAATTGGATTATTTAATGTCTAAGGTAGCTAAATATGGGTTGATTATTCTAACACAGTCATCCAAATATACCTGCAGAAATTTTTGAATAAAATATTTAAATACAACGACAACTACATAGGAGAATACATCATGTGCATTCTTCATCGCAAATGGCATGTTGGTATATTGGAAACATCCCCACTCGGTGAAAAATGTATTCTTATGGTTATCCTCCTTCGCAATATAGATCTGGTGGTATCCTAAAAATCCATTTGTGAAGGAGTATATCTCTTGGCCGCCTACACCTTCTAGGACTTCATCTGTAAAAGGGGTTGGGAGCGGATCGTGTACACATGCATCATTCAACTTTCTCAGATTGACAAAAATGTGGATCTCACAAGTCTTCTTGTCATGGAACACGATCGAGCTTATCCACTCTGATTATTCTACAAGCTTGATGATCTCAGCATTGAGCATTCAATCGATCTCAACTTTAAAGTGATCCTTGTATCGTGGGTTCAGTCTATACAGCCTCTGGCGTACTAGTTTTGCATCTGGTTTGAGTGGAATCTTCATTTCCCCCATTTCATCAAGTATCCCCTTCATCTATGAAAACCATGTTGGGAAAAGGTCCTGGAATTCATGCAATAGATCTGTGATTTTGGCCATCGTCTCTTCACCCCAACAGTCTCTGACATTAGAAAATTTCGAATACTCTGCCAACGCAATGTTAACTTTCCAAATCTTCAGTGGCTAATTCATCAAGTCCGTTTGTATGTTGAGAGCTGCAACACCATGGCTTCCTTCAGACTCTGGAATATTAACATTCCGTAGCTTGTCATCATCTTGAGGTTCCCCAGACAAGTTGTAGAATGTCATCATGGATTGGATGGAGCAATTTGCATGTGGATCAACGAGGTATGAAACAGGCATGAATTTTAGTACTATGTCATGGATAATGTGTAAAGCGTTACATACCTTGGGGTTGGAGTCCTGGAAGCTAAACATTTGCACAAAGAAAATCGACAACTCCTCCCAAGTGGTAATGGTTCTGTTCAATTCTGCTACCACATACGAGGATCTTGACATCTCTTATAGAGTATGAACAAATGCATGAACCCACTCATCTCTGGGTCGCGATGTCCATAACATCTGACACTCGATCAAATGACTTGTGGGGTCATTTCATCCATCATATCTCCCAACATCATAAACCTGTACATTTCCAAAGCTGACCATCAGCAATCTGCATCACTGCTCCTAGTCACGGATAATTCGTTTGTGTGTCACCCACCATCCATCTAGAGTATCCTTCAGTGTTACTTCAAGAGCCATTATCATTTGCTGTTCAAACACATTCTCTTCAAATACATGAAAGAAATATGATAGCCTCAGTAGTCCTTCATAAATAGGAAACTCAACTGTCTTAGTCACAACATGTCAAAGACATTGTGTAATCAACCCACATTTTCTGAATGATATTTCATGCAATCAATTTTGCCAATTTTATAGAGCATCTTAGAAATCAAAGAAAATGAAACTTGTGCTTTTCCATCCAAGTTCTCCATCAACAATAAGATGGATATAGTCCTCAGAGATGTTATAAGCATGATCCCAACTTCTCCCAACTTGATCCTTTACAGGTTCGATATATCGCCGTATTTTCCGAGGGTCCATAAGAGCAATGACCCTAACATCCTAGTTTTCAAATGTCAGAACACGTTTTTTTATGTTGATAACTGCCATTCTATCATTATCCCATCCAATCCCTATCATCATGGGATAGGAACCACCATCTCCTACAACTTTTATCACATCAAAGTCAGCACATGTTTTCATACCTTCAATGTCAATAATCAAGTCTGAAACATGACCAATGGGCTAAACCTTCACCCGGTTTGCTAAACACACCTATACCAGTGACCATCCCAATGTTGGTTTTCCCATCAATTTCCAGGTTTTCTTCATCAGGATGTTTACATCTAATCCAAGGTCCAAAATGATCGAGTCAACCTCATAATATCCAATCTAGATATTCATCCTCATCTCCTTTCCTGTCTTCCTTTTTTGCAAGGAATTCATAGCAGAATCCTTCACTGTCTTATCCGTGTGGTGCAATAATGTCTCAATATCGATAAGGGAATTTGAGTCCCTTGCCAGTGATAGAAACCTCTCAAAAAACTTGCGCAGGGTACTATGCTGCCGCGATGGTCCTGCTTCTATGGAGGGGTCGAAAGAGGAAGGCATATCAATAATTGGTAACTTACCCAGATTAATCCTAATTACATTCTTTGTGTCAAAGAAGGTATATTTCTTTGTCGCAATATCAAATGCGACCTTCTTCTTACCAGTGAGCCGAACCTGTAGCCGTGGTCCATCATCTCCACTTATTGCACCAGCATGAGTGACAATCCTAATGTCGATATCCCTCATCTGCGGTTCGACTTGAATAGTGGAAACTGTCGATCCCTGGTTTAAGTTCAAAGGCAGGTTCTGATTCAATGGTTGATTCATCGGTTGATTCTATGTTTGAGGTGGGTTTTGAGTCCGAGTATGTGGTGGGACCTGGTTCTACATTATCAGCTGATTCTATACTTGGAATGCAGGCTGATTCTGATTTTATGCATTTTGTAACTGAGGAATTTGTCTTGCTTGCCATTTTGCAATCAACTGAGGGAAACATTCAAAATTATGATCACTGGTTCCACATTATGTGCACTGTGCATGAGGGCAATCCCTTTGGTAATGCCCAAATACCCCACAGGTGTAGCACTGGATTGATTCATGACCTCATCTTCCTCCTCGGCCAAATCCTCCTCCTCGAACTTTGAACCCTCCACGGAATCCTCCTCGAACTCCTCCTTGCTGAAATTGTAGTTGGGACATTTTTTTTTTGTGCTGGGTTAGGTTACTGCTGGACATAGTGCGCGGCTTGAATAGATTGTGGCTGATTATACAATAGTCACGGTTCCTAGTTATACTATGGTTGTACCACCATTTGCTGATGTGGTGCAAACTGCATCTGTGCTATAAACTGTTGTTGTGGTTGCCGATGGACAAACTGGAATGGAGGTGGTGGTGTATACAGTACCTATGCTGCTAGTTGTACTACTTGTGGCTATGTTTGTGCTATCTAGGAGTCCTCCCCTTTCACAAAGTATGAATCATACATCCTTTCCTGTAGCAAATCACAAGCACGGAAATTTTTTTCATCATGTCGAACTGACTGAAAAAATGTACAGTACAAATTTTCTACTTTGGTAACCATCATCTGCATGTAATCATAGTTCTCGAGTTGATGCCCATAGACTTGACAGATGTGACACCATGGTGATGTACTATGTGTTGCAAAAATTTCCTGCAATTTGTTATCAATCTATCAAATTACTCATTCGGGTGAAGGTAAAACTGTGACGTTTACACCTCACCAAGTTCTAATCAAAGATTTTAAAAATCCTCAAAATGTCCTTGTTACTGGAACTGTTGATGATATTACCAGGTTGTACAAATTTAGCAACTTTGGGTCATCACCTTTTCCTTCAGTATCTATTGATCATAGTGATAACTTGAGTAAACTTTGGCATGAGCGATTTGGTCACTTAAATTATCACTCATTGCCACAAATATGTAAAGACAATATGGTGATTGGTCTTCCGATGGTATATTGCAAGGATGGTGTTTTTTCCGGTTGTTTACTCAAAAAACATCATTGGGATAGTTTTGACAAATGTGCCTTTTGGAACGCATCGGTTCCCTTGGAGCTTGTGCATAGTGACTTGTGTGGTCCTCTTCCATTTGCTTCCTTTTCCAATTTCAAATATTTCTTAACTTCCATTGATGAGTACTCGAAATGCACTTGGGTATTTAACATGTTCTTGGCCTACAAGGCCCTTGTTGAAAAACAATCTAGTCATCAAATTATTAAGTTAAGATACGATAATGGAGGAGAATATGTTAACAAAAATTTCACTACTTTCTGCACTGAACAAGGAATCCAACAACAACACATTGTTCCATATACGCCACAACAAAATGGTGTAGCTGAATGGAAGAACCACACTTTAAAAGAAGTGGCTAATTGTATGATCCAATGTAAGGGACTAAGTCTTCAATATTGGGCTGAGGCCATAAATTGTACAAATTACACAGTTAATTGCACACTCACAAAAGTTTTACAAGGTATAACACCAGAAGAAGCATGGACTAAAACTAAACCAAATGTAAGTCACTTCTGTGTGTTTGGTTGTGAAGCATGGGCTCACATTTCGGATGAAAATCGGAAAGCATTGCAGTCTAAAAGTGAAAAGTGCATATTTGTTGGATATTCTGAAGATGTAAAAGGTTATAAACTTATTCATCCACATTCTCATGATATAATCATTAGAAGAGATGTTAAATTTGATGAAAATCTCTTGGTCTGCCAGCCTAACTTGGCGGGTGTGCCATCTTTGGCCTGTGATCCTGATTCGGCTATTGTTCCTTCTTCTTCTTCTTACAAATTCCTTGACAAGTTTCTAACTCTAGTTTCTGATGATGATAGTGAGGATGAAAATCCACCTCCACCTGCTCATGTTCTTCCAGTTGCACCAGCACCAATGCTTCCTCGATGCATCCATTCAACATGTGAAGAAGCTGGTGATATTGCCAGTGATCTTAGAGATCAACATCGAACACGTTCTCAGTTTTAGCAAGTCTCTTCTCTTTTGGATCAAGTTTCCAAGAATCATGATCCAAAAAAATTTGTAGAAGCTTTAGGAAATCCATATTGGGATACAACTATGGATGAAGAATGTCATTCCTTAATGGCGAACGATACTTGGGATCTTGTTCCTCTTCCAAAAGGAATAAAACTTGTCAGATGTAAATGGATCTACAAATATAAGTATTCATCAGATGTAAGTGTTGAAATACTTAAGGAAAGGTTAGTTTCCAAAGGTTTTTCCCAAGTTGAAGGGATTGACTACAATGAAACCTTTTCTCCTGTCGCAAAAATGAAATCCATCCATGTTATAGCTGATTTCACCACTCCAGGTGAATCACACTTTGTATGGCCTTCCCCTGTCCCACTGCAGACTCCTTAGACCCCATGGACCATTTTTTGTCCTTTGATGTTTCCTTGACAATCCCTAAAAACATGAGAAAAATGATACACACGAATTTTAAAACTAGAAGCGCGTATATACATGGGTTTGACCACTAAAACTACGTACATTGGGATGTGTACAAAATCCAAATCCTTTCGGAGTTTTACTTGACATGGATCCGACTAATTTGACTGCTGGCCTTCCATATGCCTTGAGATTGCTCGGATTCGACCTTTCATTATCCCTTTGAAAAGATATATAAGGAACCCCTTGGTACATTGAAGGCATAAGAGAGAATTGAGAGCAGAGAAACTATAGTCCATTGTTGCCAAAACTTATGCTTGAGTCTGCATCCCTTTGTCGCTTGGAGCACTTTTGTGTTCTTCCCAAACTTGCCTTTTGCTTCTAAGCTTGCTATCTAGAGATGGAGGATTGAAATGGTGGAGGCCCAAGTGGGGGATTCAGTTTCTCCCATTCGCAGACGTGCTGACAGAGGTTGTATCTTGTAATCTCTGATTTATATTAATAGAAATATCTTTTCCTGTCCAATAATTTGTGTTTGAATGAATATTTTATCCATTGGATTATGTCAAATGCTTATACATTATTAATTATATATGCTAGAATAGATCTAACACCATGATATATAGAATGCTTGTATTGTTTACTTGTTGTTGAGGAAGTAATATATCAATTCAATCTGAAGTTGGAAAGCTTAATGGGGATCTACTTCAACCGTCCGGAATAAGGTACGAGGTCTGATCCTTTAGTGTTAGACATTTAATTTCTATTGCATATTGGAAAGGATTGATTTCTAGAGTCAAGCTATCTGTTGTGGTACCCCAAGCCATAGGAATTTCTCTTCGTAAGAGAATTGGTGACTCCACTGGGGATTTCCTAGTCATTTTGCCTTTGGGGGTTTTTATCGGCACAATGGACTTGATATTCTTGACTTGCTCTTTGTTTCTCCTTGTTTCGGTGTCACATTTTATAGTATGTTTATCCATTGACATTTCCCTTTATTGGTTTGGCCTTGGCCTGCTTTTTACCACTGCCTTCTCTGTATACGTGGGTTTTTGGGCAAAAGCCGCGTACATACATGTATTTTTGGCCAAAAGTCATGTACATACACAAGTGTTCTTTAAACAGTCGCGTACATCCTCCCTTGTCATGAGTTTGATGTTGTGGGAAGTTGTTGGGTGGGTTGTGAGTGTGGTTGGGTCTTCCTTGGGTCTAATGTTGTCTGTTGGATGCTTCTTCTATGACGAGAGACCGCTTTTTCATTGAAAGCAGTTTTAGTCATTTATCCTTTTTGTTTTTCCATTAGTGCATTACTCTTTTTGTCTTGGTGTTTTACTGGGATTGTCTTTTATACTTGCTGCAGAGACTGAGAGTTTTAGATGACTTTTATTGCATTTTTCATTCTTTTATATTGAAAAATACAAAGTAGTTGCATCTTAGATATGGATTTGAGCAGGTAATTGCATTGGATTGCTTGGATGAGAGTTTTATTTAGGCTTTCATATAGGAAGGATTGCATTGGTATTCAGAAAGAAATATATATTTATGCATCTCATGTAGTGGCATACCCTATTTTTCATTTGACAAAGATTGCACTTAGCATTGTTTGTTATGGTGTGAACTTTTATTTCACTGTTGAGTCTTCATATCACTAGTTGCATAGCCATTTCCCTTTGAGTAATTACAGCCAATTAAAATCAACGCTTAAATTAAAATGAACTACACTCTTTTCTTTTGTACGGTGCACCAACAAGATTAGGTTTTAGGGTCTTGGAATAGTTCATTGTGAGTAAATTATCTAAGACCACTAAACAACAACATGTATGTGTCTGTCCAGGTGAGTGTGTGAAATACTTGGTATAACCAATGTTTCTCAGGATTGTCCTCTCAAAGGGAGTTAAGCACAAGGCAGTGTGAGCAGTTATTGATTGGGATGACCCCTAGTCATAACTGAGTAGCACCGGATATATTTCCAGGATTGTATTCGTATATGGGGGCTCTTTCAAGAGTTTCAGGCTTTCCTACCCTACCCATATGGTCAATCCTTCCTGCGACTGTCCGCCTGAGCATTGATTATATTGAGGTGACCTTAGTGGCCTTACCTAGGATATCGAGGGGGTACTTGCAGAGGTTATTCTATGAGTGTCCTGGCTAGGTAGAGGTTGGACAGCACAGCCGCTTTATGTGTTGAAGCTGAGGGCCACTATAATTGGTTACGTACCTCCGCTTGTAGTGTATGGGAGTTTCGAGGCTCTCCCACGCGAGACATACCTACTGCATTCGGGAGCTCACATATCCTCTACTTGGTTTGCTTGTATTTTGGGTGTAGATTTTCTTAGGAGTATGCTCTTTGTGCACTAGTTGGCCTTTGGGATCGTGGTTACTTGAGTATATTTATGCTCTCTTGAGTTTGGGTTCTTTTATTTTTGGCATGCCTGATATCTTATAACCTGTCCTTGGTCCTAGTACGGACCCTGGTGTCATACTTAGGGGCATCACAGCCCCTTACTGTGCTCATAGATTTAGGAATGGTTATATTCCATCCTCTACTCCATTTGTGGAATATTTTTTTTCCCTTCGCTTGGTCTTTACACCGGTGGTCACCCTCATCGGGGTGGTAGTGGATGTGTGAATGTTGGGTCTACACCTTAATTTCCTTTTTATGTCCCATCGTTCATTGCATTGTTTCCTTTCGGTGTAGTTGTCATGATAATTCCTCCCTATTTCCTATAGTTTGGATTCTTTATTGACTATTTTGGGTTGTTTTGGACTAGTATGGTTGTCATGTCGGATCCAGTTTTTGTACACTCTCTCCGAGGTTTCGACTCGTTCGTTCCTATCATAGGTATTATGTCTAAACTGGCATATAGGTTAGGATTTCACATCTTCTTGCACTTATGCATTGCCTTATGACCATTCCATCTTAACCTTAGGTACGAACCCATTCCATGGTATCATGGAACCTTCACGCTGCTATTAGAAGTGGTACTATGTGAATGGTAGAGCTTTCCTATACATGGGTGTCCTAGTTATCTCCCCTTTGCATTTGGTACCCATGCTGTGAGCCCTCTCTTAGGTCCGGGAGTCCGTTGTATAGTATTTCCATGACATTTCACAAGAGCCTCATACTCCTCTTGTTCTTTTGCTGGCCTATTTCCCCCAGGACTCCCTTATGTCAAGTTGTAATTGCATTATCATGAGCTTTTCCTGGCTTATTGAGCTTTATGCCGACTTCCCTGACATTACGTTTTAGACATATAGCCTGAGCTTGTCTCATTTCTAGCCATGCAGATCCATTTTATATATCCTTTGCAGCTTGATTCCCTTTTTACTGGGAGGAGATTTTCCCCCGAGTGTCGATATCCTACACATGTATCCTTGCATTGAGCATAGGTATGTTCCACTGCTTGGAACTAGTTTTTTTCCCTTATGACACTCGTCTCCTCCTAGTATGTAACTATAAATCCATTTTATTTTTTTTCAAGATTTTTAAATAATTGAAAAAGTCCAAAAAAATCAAAAAACGAAAAATCCGGACAAGGAAAGATGTTATCTGTGGCAGATGTCGAGTTGTGTCGCCTTCGAACAGAGCACTGTATATCACATCCATTGGTTGGGTTATATTTTGACTTCAGGAGCTGTACTCATTTATCTGAGTTTATCTCCACAGACTGGTTAAGCTTCCAGTCCCTATGGAGCCTCTGTCGATGCCTCCTGTGTCGTAGAGATGTCCCAGTTTGTATATCGAGTCTATGCTGCCTTTATTCAATCACCATACGCCGTTATTCTCTTGTTCGAAGGAATTTGAAGCCTGAGTCGGCCTGTTGGGCTAACTGGGCAGACCCGGGTTTTACCTTTAACATCGCACCAACAAAAGATCCACAGTGTTGGCCCTTTCGGTAGCAGCCTGAGAACAGGCTACAGTCTCACCCAAAACAGCTATGGGGTGTCGCAGAATCAGGTTTCTGCAAGCAGAAGAGAGAATCTTACTGTACCTTTACTCTTTAACTATTAATAATCACACAACACAATGCTTCTATTATCAAGTATGTAACTTCACAGTTAGATAAACAAACAGTTACTTGCACAGCCCTTATCTGGGAATTCACAGCGAAGCTAGTTATTAACAACAATCTTACTTTATCAGTTATTTACTTAGCAATGCATAAAATATAATAACAAATCAACGCAAAGGAACCACAACACCAGATATAACATGGTTCACCCCCAGTGTAGGGGTTACGTCCACAGAACTGCGTTTTATTCAACTCTTTACAACTAAAACAATAGTTCTGATCTGCGCACTCAGCTACAGATCCCTTCAGTCCTCAAATCCACGCACATAGCAGCAGGCCTCTGCGCACATAGCTGCAGATCTTCCTTTTCACCCAAAACCCCTTCTGCGCACACAGCTGCAGAGGTCGTCCACGCACACAGCTGGGACTTAACCTTCTTACAAAAACCCTTATACAATCTCTTATCTTCGCATTACAATAGCTTCGTAACATAATTATTAAAGACCTAACCCTACTTCTTTACATAAGTGCCTATTTATATAGCGCACTGTTACAAAACCATGGACTTAAACCATGGGCACCCAAAACCCTAACCCTAGATTTACACCAAGGGTTAATTACAAAAAGGGGTTTCGACCCACCCGCGACACCCCTAATACTATTTTGGGTCGTAACTCCACTTACACTTCCACAAAAACCGCGGAGTTACCAAAGCTAAGGACCCTTAGGGTCGGAGCCCCAACAGGCCCCGAAGACTCACTTTTGGCCCATCCCAGGGCACTTCTGTGACTCTTCTGGTGGGAGAATGTTGCTGGTGATACATAGTGTGCAGTGTGATGAAGCCATTCATATGGTCTTTGGCTGCTTGCACATTTCCTTTGGACTCTTTATGCTAGTAACAACCTTCTGAATCTGTTAGCGGCCCCCTCTTTCAATCTGCTTGCCGAGCACTTGACCATCCATAACTTCGGGTCTCCTCAGAACTACGTGTCAAGGTGCATAAGACAAACAGCCACCTTGGTTCTGCTAACCTAGGAGGCTACAGCTTGGGATGTTGCAGAATTTTCCTGTGCAGACTGGGGCTCTTCTTTGTGCGACGTAGAGCGCACTTCTGCCTTTCTTCGGATCTCTTAGAGTGAACTTCTGCCTTTCTTTATGCCTTGGTCAGGCATATCTGCTTCGGTGGATTGTTCAGAAGGTTCTACAGACCTCTCTCTCTGACCGCTCGTAATAGCTTCTGGACTTTACAGTCATTCGACATGTTCTGAACTGCAGAACTATAGACGATGAACTGTGGGAGCTGGATGTCTTTTTAAGGACTTTGGTGATCAGGATTTGTGATAATGGGTCATCATGGATAGCGGATCTGACCCAAGTGTCATGCATATCATACATGCGCCACTAGATTTTGTAAAATCTCATCATTGAGGACGGTCAATGTAGAGCACGTGCCAGTGCCGCCAAATCTGATCTTCCCAGACAGTCATGATTTTAATCCGTGACTCAACTTTTAGCTGTGTCATGCTAAGGACCTTCGACTTTACATGTGACATGTGACCCATGACCTTTTGACAGCTTAATTATAGTCTAGTACCCACTTTCAACTATTCTTGGTACTTCGACTCTTCTTTCTTGTATTATTTCTAATTAGAGGGTCCCAGTTTGTCCCTGTACTTCTTCAACCGACTTCCGTTCACCATGGAAGGAAAAGTGTCTCCGTTTAATTTGGCTAACTGGACTGCGCCACCATCACTAACTTTCTGAACTATGTAAGGTCCTTTCCAATGGGTCTTAAAATTTTTGGGGAACTTCATGAATTTGCTGTCATACAAGAGTGCAAGATCACCACTCTGGAATTGCTTCTTTTGATGTGCCTGTCATGCCATGCTTTTTCTCTAGCCTTCTACACTTGCTGCTGGAACCCTGCAATGAATCTATCTTCTTCTAGTTCTGTTATTTGGGCTAGCCTTTTATTCAACATACCTGGGTCATCCATCTCTATGAAAGAAACTATTCTGAGACTAGGAACAATATACTCCATTGGCATAACTGCTTCTTGCCCATAAACCAGCCTAAAAGGTGTGTGACCTGTCAACTTCTTGCAAGTGGTTCTATAAGCCCATAACACTGCCAGGATTCTGAGATCCTAATCATTTCTATTAATATTACAAACCTTAGTCAGAGCCTGCTCAAGAATCTTATTGAAGGCTTCCACAGTTCCATTTGTTTGAGGATGGTACGCAGTACTCTTCTGGTGATATACCTCAAATTCTTCAGTCAATGCTTCAATAGTTTTATTCAAAAAGTGTGACCCTTGGTCACTCATAAGAATTCTAGGACATCCAAACCTTGTTAATATATTGTCGAAGATGAACTTCGCAGCTGTAGTAGAGCTACATTCCTTTACTGGTTGAGCTTTAGCCCAACGAGTAAGGTATTCAGTTGCTGTAATAATATACCGTGCTCATGATTTCTTTGCAAGGGGATTTATGGGTCCAACAAAATCAATAGCCCATTTTTCAAAGGCCTATAAAGTTACCTGTGGAATGAGGGGAATCTCATCCCTCTTGGATGGTTTTCCTGTCCTTTGATAGATATCACAACTGTGGCAGTACTCCCTAGCATCCTTATGAAGTGTGGGCCACCACAAGCCAGCTGCCAAAATATTTTTCGCTGTAGCTTTCCCTGCATAATGACCTCCTGCTGATACAGAGTGTGCTCATTCCAAGATCAATGGTTTTTCATGCTCGAGGATGCATTTGCGTAGTATTTCATTTGGTACCATCTTGTATAGTTGTCCTGCTATTAAAGTAAAATTGGCAGCTCAAACCACCAACTGCTTCTTCTACTGAGTTGTCATCTCCAACAGTGCATATCCTGTAGCCAAATACTGAACAATGTCCTGAAAGTAATCATCAACCATCTGGATGGTACACAACTGGGCGTCAGGAAGACCTTCATCCAGGCTAGTGGGCTCTTCCCCTGACTCAAGCCTTGACAGATGGTCAGGTCCCAGGTTAAGTCTTCCTGGCTTAACTATGATCTCAAATTCGTACTCCTAAAACAAGATGAGCCATCTACATATCTTTTCACCTAGCACAGGTTTGTTAACCAAATATTTCAAAGCAGAGTGGTCAGTGAACATCTTAAAATGAAAACCTAACAGATAATGTTGAAAATTTTGCAAAGCATATACCATGGCTAAACCTTCCATTTCTATCGTGGTATAGTTCTTCTCTGCCGTTGATAGTTTGTGACTTGCAAAGGCAATAGGGTGATCAATGTTACCTGCACCTATCTGAGCCAATACTATACCCAGAGCGATGGAGGATGCATCGACATGCACATGAAACTCCTTATTCCAATCAGGAAATACTAAAATATGGGCAGTCACCATCTTCTCTTTTAAGATGTCCAAACTTGCTTGAAATTCAGGTGTCCATTCAAACTTAATCTCTTTCTTCAGCTGTTTCTCCATCGGGGCTGTGATCTGGGCATATCCTTTAATAAATTTCCTATAGTATCTAGTGTGGCCAAGGGTAGTGCGAAGTTGCTTAACAGACTTCGGGGGAGGAAAATTCATAATGATTGCTATCTTCGCAGGGTCTACCATCAATCCTTTCTTACAAACAATATGACCTAGCAAAATTCCAAAGGGTGCACAAAAGATACACTTTTTCAAATTCAAGGAGATCTGGTGCTGTCTACACTTGTCCAACATAAGTCTTAAACTAGCAATGTGATCTTTTAGTAACCCAAAGATAGTCCAATCATCAAAATAAACTTCTAAGAATTTATGTATAAATTCTTTAAATGCACAGATGACTACTCGAGAAAACATAGCAGGTGCATTCTTCAATCCGAAGGGCATAACTGTATACTTAAAGGATCCCATTTCTGTAGCAAAAGTTGTCTTATGTCGATCTTCTAGAGCAATTCTGATCTGATGGTAGCTTGAAAATCCATCGGTAAAAGAGTAGACTTCTTGACCTTCGACATTGTCGAGGACTTCATCTGTAAAAGGAGTGGGAAAGGGGTCATGCAGACACGCATCGTTCAGCTTCCTCAGATCGACACAGATTTGGATTTCACCCTTAGTCTTCTTTTCTTGTACCACCATAGGACTGACCCATTCAGACTCTTCGACAGGCTCTATAATTCTTGCGGTAAGCATCTTATCGAGCTCCAGTCTAACTTTTTCTGTATACTTAGGGTTTATCCTATAGGGACGCTATTTCACAGGCCTCGCATTAGGTTTCAAAGGGATCTTTATTACTCCTATATCACCAAGGATACCTTTCATCTCGGAAAACTTCATTGAAAATAGGTCCTGATATTCATGGAGAAGTTGGGTCACTTTGCTCACCATTTCATCATCCCAATAATCTCCAATTGTAGCATACTTGGGATTTTCCTCTGACCCAATACTTACGGTCCACATCTTCAGAGGCTGAGTCACTTCAGGTGCTTTGACCACTGGTCTGTGTACTTCACAGTTTCCTTATGATTTAGGAATGTTAATGTTACGCGAATTGTCATCCTCGTCAATTGCGAGGTTGTAACATTCAACTGCATTAGCTTCTTGTGCTTCCCAATCTGTTTGGTATTCCCCTATTTCTTGGTCATCGAATATCTTAGTACGGATCAATCTGATAGCTGCATCTAAAGCAGGACAAACTTCGTTAATAGAAAATGTAAGCATAAAACTATCAACAATATCATCCCAACTTACAGTACCATGTTGGAGTTCAACCTCCGTATACCACCTTTTTGCTATAGGTTTCAAAGTGTGCACAAATTTATGCACCCATTCCTCGCGAGGTACATGTTCCCATGCTGCATAACATTGCTTCAAATGTTCCTAAGGACTAATCTACCCATTGAAATTGCTTTGCACCTCTTGAGATTGGTCTATGAATCTGAGGCGTAGAAATTTCTGGAAAGCTTCCCAACTATGAATATACTTCTTGTGGCCATTCCACCATCTCGCTGCTGTAGCTCTTAATGCTACTTCTAGAGTCTGCATTCTATGTGATTCTGGCATTTGTTCTAAGAACTGTGCAATAAATTCTCCTGGGTCTGTCAACCCATCATATGTAGGCAAATCTCTGGCCTGTGCACTAAGGCATCTAAGAGATTTGGTAATTCGTGCGCATCGATGGCCATGTAGCTCGTATAGTCGATTCTGCCAATTCTCTAGACCATCATCTGAATCAGACATGCAGGAGCTATCACATTGCCAATCCATTACACCTTTGGCATTAGGCTCGACATAATCTTCTTCTTTAGCTGTGATATTATAGATGTGGTCCAAAATATCCTGATCTTCCTCTCTGAATGGCTCTGTATATCTTTCTCCTTGAGAAGGATCCAATGGTAGTATAGCTCTCAATCCCTTCCCTTCAAAAGTCATTTGTCTCTTTTTAAGATTGATAACTGCATCACTGTTTATTGCCCACTCAATTCCTAGCAAATCTAGATAGGGGTTACTGTCATCAATGATCTCAATAACTTCAAAATATGCTATAGTACTGAATCCATCTATATCCACTGGTACTCTAGGGAATCTTCCTAAAGGCATAATCCACTGCTGATTGGCTAATCTCAATTGGATAGGGGACCAATCAAGGGTGGGTTTTCCCATTTGTTCCCATGTCTGTTTAGTTAAGATATTGACTTCTGAACCTAGATCTAAAATAATATCCTTCATGTCATATTCTCCTATCTGAGCATGTAGTCTCATCTCTCTTCCAGTCCTTCTAATTCTATTGACAGCTTTTTCCTTACCAGGGCTTGGCTGAGGTTCGCAAGACTGAATAAATTTTTGTAATTCATTTAAGGCATTCTAATTTCTTAACAATTTGAGGCAACTCTGTAAAAACGATGACAGAGTACTTACTTTCCCTTGTGAGTCTTCCTGGGATTGCAGCTGCTGATGCTGCTTGTTTGCTGCTGGCAAATCTGGGTCAGCAAAGTCTTGTCTGGCCTCCAAAAAAGTTTCTTTTTCTCGTCGAACATCAAATGCTGGAGTCTTATCTACGGCCTTGCGAACCCAAGCTTCGTCAGGCTGCTTCGCCTGACACTGCGCATCTGTCGTAGCTCCACTTCTTGTAACAACATTAATAGCTGGGATCGATCATGGCCCGACAGCAATCAACTGGACACTCGGACTAGGTTTGCTGTTTATTTCTTGTATTTTAGCTAGCAACTGTGGGGACTGCTCGATGACATGATCGACTGCTATGGAGTATCGCCATGTCGTGGTTGGGTTTTGACAGTCTCGAGCTAGATGTCCTGCCTGATTGCAGTTATAGCAAATAACTTGACCTCGACCTCCTCCAGGCATACCATGACCACGACCTCTAAAACTACCTCGACCACCTCGGTAACCATATGCATCATTTCCTTGTGCATCTGGGTAGACCCTATAAGTGTCATAGGTTCGTTCCCTCATAAGGTCGAAGCTGCGAAATTCATCTTCATTGTGGCCTACTGACTTACAGAACTTACAGTAAGGGTTCTTCAAAACTTGAGCATACCTCTGTAACAGATAGCAATCTTTCGTTCGATGCTGGCCAGTATTTCGACAGATCTCATAGTACATAACACTAGGATTCAACAGGTTTGGTGTGCCAGTATTCAGATATTTTCTCAGCGCCGGACACTGGTCCTTGTCATGGCCTTCTGTTTGACAACGTATACACCATACCTCTTCACAGGTGGATTTCCCTTTTTTCATGTCGCAAAGCTCTAAAGCCATCTCCATGAGTTGCACTTGAATTTGAGCTATGCCAGAATTATCTTTGACAGGTGCAGTTTCAAGCTTTATGGCAATCTCTAAGGCCTCTTGCGAATCAGCAACCTTCTGTTGCATGAGAGGAGCTCTGATGTGAGGTAATAATGCTGTAATAAACCACTCCTTGTGTTGTTCTGGTCCAATCGTGAAGCTAACTTGGTCAAGAAGAACTTTGAATCTTTGATCAAAGTCCCACACAGATTCACCTCGCCGCTACTGAATCTCTTTTAACTCAGTGATGCACTGCGACTCTGATTTAGGTTTCTTAAATTCTCGGATCAGTGCTACTTTGATGTTAGCCAAGACAGGGTTCTGCATGCTAGAAAACTTCATAAACCAAGTTAGGGCTTGGTCTCTGAAATAATTAATCAGCTGCGCTCGTCGGACATCTATGTCCGTAATGTTCTTCACGGTCCGCATAGCTTCGCATAGAAACCAGAACTGTTCTAGATCTATTGACCCTGTTCCTTTAAAAACCGGTAGTTTGATGTCATCATGAACATGGGCCATCTGGGATCTAGGGGGGAGGAAGGGTTTGAACTAGCTGGGGAAGACTAACCTACGACAGGGATACTCGGTCTAGGGTTACTTTTGGGCTAGGGGATAATAGGTCTCTGCTGTGGGCTTATAGGAGGGTTTCTAACAAAGGGGAATTCGGCGAACTAAGAGGCTTCAGAGCTTAAAGGGGTATACTCAGTAGAGGGACTGATATCTCTCTTATATCTTTTGCCACTTCGCCGCAAACCACTTTGCTCATCGAAGTCCCAGTGACTTCCAATCATAGGTTAGCAATACTAGATCTAACAATCTGATTCTATAAGCAAGATTCCTTTTTCAGCCAATAGTATTTTAATATTCAAAATAAATAGGTTCAAGTACTTACCCCTTGGTCCTTTGAAATTTTTTTGTTCAGCTTCACTAAAGGAGGTACTTGTGTTGATGGCGAACTCCGTCACAAATGCTTCGAGAGTTCGCGCAGTCCAGAAATCTACGACTCGTGAGATTGCGTTGTTCACTCTTTTTAAGATAGCGATTCTTGCGGGGGTCCAAGGAGGAAACTGGTTATCTTGGAAGTTCATCCTCCTTTCTATTAACCTGGATAACCACTGGTGCAACTCTATGTGTATAGTACCAAAGAAAATTTCATGAACATCAGAAAAGACGTACCTTTGCAAAAAAATTTCCACGCTACGACAGGGATCTTTATTTTCTTGTTCTGCAAACTTCAAATAGGTCTTTTCAATCCAATCACCAATTTCTTTTACAGAGGGTCACCAAAACATAGCCCTCGAGGTACGATGTAGATCCCTCTTCAACAAATACTGCGTCTCAGCAACGGAACCAATTTGTTGGGCTAACTGGGCAGACCCTGGTTTTACCTTTAACTTCACACCAACAAAAGACCCACAGTGTTGGCCCTTTCGGCAGCAGCCTGCGAACAGGCTACACCCTCACCCGAAACAACTATGGGGTGCTGTAGAATCAGGTTTCTGCAAGAAGAAGAGAGAATATTACTATACCTTTAGTCTTTAACTATTAATAATCACACAACACAATGCTTCTATTATCAAGTATGTAGCTTCACGGTTAGATAAACAAACAGTTACTTGCACAGCCCTTATCTGGGAATTCACAACGAATCTAGTTATTAACAGCAATCTTACTTTATCATTTATTTACTTGGCAATGCATAAAATATAATAACAAATCAATGCAAAGGAACCACAACACCAGATATAACGTGGTTCACCCCCAGTGTAGGGGTTACATCCATAGAACTGTGTTTTATTCAACTCTTTACAACTAAAACGACAGTTTTGATCTGCGCACTCAACTGCAGATCCCTTCAGTTCTCAAAGACGCACACACAGCAGCAGGCCTCTGCGCACACAGCTGCAGATCTTCCTTTTCACCAAAAACCCCTCTGCGCACACAGCTGCAGAGGTCGTCCACTCACACAGCTGGGACTTAACCTTCTTACAAAAACCCTTATACAATCTCTTATCTTCACATTACAATAGCTTCGTAAGATAATCATTAAAGACCTAACCCTACTTCTTTACATAAGTGCCTATTTGTATAGCGCATTGTTACAAAACCATGGACTTAAACCATGGGTGCCCAAAACCCTAACCCTAGATTTACACCAAGGGTTAATTACAAAAAGGGGTTTCGACCCACTCGCAACAACACTAAGACTATTTTGGGTCATAACTCTGCTTACACTTCCACAAAAACCGTGGAGTTACCAAAGATAAGGACCCTTAGGGTCGGAGCCCCAACACGAACATTCCTCAGTTCTCTTGACTTTGCATGTCGGCCATTCCCGGTACAGTTACTGGTTTGTGCACCTTATGATCGAGTCCTTCCACATTATATAGCTTTGTTGAGTACCTCGTGTTGGATGATGGGGGATTCCTTAATGCCATCCTTCCATCAGATTTCATCCCATCGACTTTACATCATTTATTCTGGGATTGGAATCTAGAGTCATTTTGAGTGCCTTGAGACTTGCAGTCATTAGTGGCAGGTTCTCTCACCATCGATAGTCTTTGGCAATACATCAATGTCCCCTGATCGATGGATCCTCTCAAGTGTTCTACCTCAACACATTTATTCACACTTGTTAGTTTTCACTCTAGTACCTTGATTCGCATTTTCATTATCAGTGGGTGATCTCGTGTTTGTTAATGGTATACATTAATGACTGGTAATCAGACGATGCACTACTATGTTCGACCTCAACACCTTTATTCACATAGTAGGACATGTACTTGTAGAGGTTTATGTAGAAGACTTTCCAGATTAGTGGCATCTCTTATATGCTACCTCCTTGATCATGCCAATGTTCATGATATTTCAGCTCTCGTGGCTTGATTCCAGTATGTGTTAGATATTTCCAGCCACTATGGATATTTTGATCTATTATATATATTCAGACATTATGGAGATCATGTTCCTTTGTATATCTTCATCATGGAGATTCTAATCTATGTATATTGTACGTGGGGATGACCACTCATGTGATATCTTGTATCATGCCTCTTCATGGCCATTGTACTCTTATGTATCCGAGACTGCTATATGTATTTGTAGTTATGTGCAGAGTTGTATTATTGTACTATGTTGATTGGGTGGCTGGTCTTCCATTTGGGATTCTTCATCACTCCACTTCTGGGATGGACTTATAATTTATTTCAGCCATCGTATGACCCCTCTAACCTCACACATTAGGGGGCATATGTTATAGCTGATTTCTCCACTCCAGGTGAATCACAGTTTGTATGGCCTTCCCTTGTCTTGTTGTAGACTCCTTAGACCCCATGGAACATTTTTTTTCCTTTGATGTTTCCTTGACCATCCCTAAAAACATGAGAAAAATGATACACGTGACTTTTAAGCCTATAAGCGCGTATATACACGGGTTTGACCACTAAAACCACATACATCGAGATGTGTACAAAATCCAAATCCTTTTGTATTTTTCCTTGACATGGATCTGACTCATTTGACTCCTGGCCTTCCATATGCCTTGAGATCGCTCGGATTCAACCTTTCATTACCCCTCTGAAAAGCTATATAAGGAACCCCTTGGTACATTGAAGGCATAAGAGAGAATTGAGAGCAAAGAAACTATAGTCCATCGTTGTTGGAACTTATTCTTGAGTCTACATCCCTTTTTCCCTTGGAGCACTTTTGTGTTCTTCCCAATATTTCCTTTTGCTTATGAGCTTACTATCTAGAGATGGAGGATTGAAGTGGTGGAGGCCCAAGTGGGGGATTTAGTTTCTCTAGTTTGCATACATGCCGATAGAGGTTGCATCTTGTAATCTATGATTTATATTAATAGAAATATCTTTTCCTGTCCAATAATGTGTGTTTGAATGAATATTTTATCCATTGGATTATGTCAAATGCTTATACATTATTGATTATATATGCTAGAATAGATCTAAAGCCATGATATATAGAATGCTTGTATTGTTTACTTGTTGTTGAGGAAGTAATATATCAATTCAAGATGAAGTCGAAAAGCTCAACAGGGATCTAACTCAACAGGGATCCTTTAGTGTTAGAAATTTAATTTCTATTGCATATTGGAAAGGATTGATTTCTAGAGTCAAGCTGTTTGTTGTGGTACCCCAAGCCATAGGAATTTCTCTCCGTAACAATCCACCTTGTTATTTCCCTTGTAGCCTTACATAACTGAGAAGTCCATCAAATGGATGTCAAGTCTGCCTTCTCACATGGTAATTTACAGGAGGAAATTTAGATGGAACAACCTCCTGGATATGTTTAGAATAACTCTAGCCTTGTCTGTCACCTTAAGAAATTCTTATATGGCCTTAAGCAAGCTCCTAGTGCTTGGTATGCCAAAATGGATAGCTTTCTCCTTGACACTAGTTTTTCTAGATTCCATTTTGACCCCAATGTCTATACAAAGAAAGTAGGAAACCATCTCATAATAATTTTTCTTTATGTTGATGATCTTATCCTTACTAGTAGTGACCCTAAACTTTTAACCCATGTGAAATCCAGTCTTAAGCAAAATTTTGAAATGTCAGACTTAGGAAATTTGCATTATTTTCTTGGTCTCCAAGTCTTGCAAACCAAAGAAAGAATCTTTCTTTCCCAGTCTAAGTATGCTTGTGACCGTCTTCATCGCTTTCACATGGAAGATTGTAAACCAGCCCCTTCTCCCTTCCAGTTTGGAGTCAAACTTTATGCCACTTGTACTTCCCCTGAAGTAGATGCCACCTTGTATCGACAGCTTGTTGGTAGTCTCTTATACTTGACGCATTCCCATCCTGACCTTTCCTTTATCATTGGTCGTGTTGCCTATTATATGCAAACACCTCATGAAAGTCACTGGAAATAAACAAATAGAATACTTCTATATATTCAAGTTACAATTCAGTTTGGGATTCATTACAGTATAGGGGGAAAACCTTTGTTGGTTGGTTTCATTGATTCAGATTGGGCTGGTGATCCTGATGATCAAAATTCTACTGTAGGTTATGTTTTCAGTCTGGGATCTAGACCTATCACTTGGGCTTGTAAGAAACAACAAGCTCTTGCTCTTTCTTAGTAGAAGTATAATATTGAGCCATAGTTAATTCCATTTAGGAAGCTTTATGGCTTCAACATATCCTTTCATAGTTTGGATTTGAGCAGCAGCAACCTACTCCACTTTGGTGCGACAATCAAAGTGCCATCAAGCTTGCCAAAGATCTAGTTCTATATCAATGCAACAAACACATTGAGCTACACATGCACTTCATCAGAAATCTTATTCATGATCATGTTTTTGAAATGCTCTACTTTTGTATAGATGATCAAGTAGTAGAGATCTTCACCAAGTCTCTTACAGAAGCGAATTTTTCTAAAGTTCGATCTATGTTAGGAGTTCAAGAATGTGTCCTTAAGGGGGGATAGGCTCTAATGCCTCCTTCCTTATCCTAATAGTGTCACTTTTGTAAATCCTTCAATCCTATCCCAAGTTGTTCTTAAGGGGGGATGTTAGGATATTTAGACACTTAAGAGTTAGTTAAGATCAACTTGTGTAATATATCCGTTAGGTAAAGTGTGTTTCTTTAGTATGCATTTGTAAATATTCTAATCCGATGGTCACGATATGTTCTATACATAAATTGATCCGACGGTTCAACTTCTCTTAGATCATACCTACCATTGATCTGTGGCTTAACACCCGATTGGTCCATGATCTCTATTAGAAGAGCATGGAGGGTCCTTGGCTAGTTGATCGATAATGAGAACCTCATGTAACTTTCTTTATTTTGCATAATAAATTGCTCCAAGTAGCTATTTGGCTGGGGCCGTGGACTATTTCCCTCTCAAGGGTTTTAACCACATGAAAAAAATTGGTCTATTGATCTGTGATTTGGTTTTGTGAGTGGATGCTCTTGGTGTTCAGTCTTTTGGGAGTACCCTATGTACCCAAATAGGTTCCTGTCAGATTGAGCAATGTAAGTGGTTAGCATTACAAGGAGGATTGGTGTCCTCATTAGCTCAACAAGTTGATTCCTTGTCATATTGAGAAATGTAAGTGGTTAGCACTGCAAAGAGGATCGGTTTCCTCATTAGCTCAACAAGTTGATGCCTTTACAATTCATTTGAAAAATAAATTGCAAAAAGGATATTTTGCTACAAGGTCAATCTTCCGCTATGGAATCAATTATGCCATAAGCTTGGGATTTTGTTGCTAACATAAAAACATGTCTCTCCATCCATCTAGTGGATCGCCCCACCACTCTAATAAGGGACATAAATAAAATCAATCACTTGGTTGACTTGTTTGTCTAAATATTAGAGGAAAAAAGTGAAAGCTCTCGGTGAAGATAATAGGTTTAAGGCTGAAGGCCCTTCTTCCCTAGGTTAAAGGCTGAACTAGCTCCCCGCTAAAAAGGCATAAGTGGATACTTAATACAACGATTGGTGTCCCTCATAGGTTGAAACCTGTAAAGAATGTAATTATTGTTTAATATAACAAAAACCTTGTTTTTTCTCCCTTATTGGTTTACACGTAAAATAAATATCTGTGTATTGCTCCTTGGTGTTGACCTTTGTTAATATGAATTATTATGTGATGATTGTTTAAAATTGTAAAAGTAAAAAGTGTTAAAATTTGTCAAATATTGATTTACACCCTCTCAGTATTGGTGTATATTCCAATAGATGGAAAGAAAATCCCCATACCATTTCAACCAACGTCCACACCTACGGTAACATTACACTCTTAATGTAATCATGGGAGATGTCAAAGATGAAAATAAGGAGAATTGAAAAATAAAACATGAAAAAGTATTCTTCACGTGATTATTGAGAAAAGACAAAAGAGGAGAAGCCAATGTTGTGCTTGAGGAAGGTGAAGAGTTGGGATGCTTGGCCTTCCAACTTAACCATTCTCCCATTACTCATGCACCACAAAGGAATAGGGGTTCTTTGGGTGAGAGTGAAAGGAATTGCTACCCAAATTCCCATATGAAGATGGAAACCTTCGAAGCTATGGTGAGAACATGGTTACTAATTAAGCATAGAGTTATATTTGATCCCTTAGCTCTGCTAGCTCAAAATAGCATAAAATTCAGACAAGCCCATCTTCCAGAAGTCTTATCCACAATCGATAACTAAGTATTCCACATCACGCTTGAATTGGAAGACAATGAATTCAAGAATTCACATAGGGAATCCATGTAATTGAATAAAAATACCCTAGGTGCAAATCCTACAACCAAACCAAAAAATGCGATACACAACAAAATTCCAAATGCTTATTTAGATTAAATGACTAGGATTTAAACCCGTAATATTTACTTGGGAAATGGTTGGCATTGAATCTAGTGACGGTGAAGGATTTGTCGAGGGCACCAATTAGCAGCGACTCTCCTATTTCCAATTCGACAAATATACTCTCGTCCATATATGAGTCAAAGAAATACAATCCATGCTAGGAAGTATAAATTCCATAACCCAATATATATCAGCCAAAGAAAATGTCTTAGGAACAAAATAGAACCCACCATGGGGTAGCGATGATGGACGATCTGTTTAGTGAAGGAGGTGTAGTAGACAGGGTGGGAGGCATGCGCTGCAATTCCCCTGGTGTGATCCTTGTGGGAGTGTGTTAAGAAATGGTATTTCCTCTTAGATGAAGAAAAATCTATCCAAGTGTCCACTGAAAATGGAATCCTCTTCGCCATTTCGATGCCCATTTTTAAGATAGAAGGTGGGGGAAGACGCAAGAATGAATGAAACAAAATTTGGTCAGTAGTTGTTTCAATTCAAAACCCCAAACCCACTGACTACAAAATTACCTTTTACACGCATAAACATAAATAACTCAATGTTATGCGTCGCTAAATTAACTTTTAATGCTAAATGTTATGTTATTTTTTAAATAGGATGTAGGTTTTTTAATTAGGATTTAGTAAAATTTCTTGCCACGACTGCTATTCAAACCCAAATGATAAAAATCATTATCAAGTAAAATATCATGCAATGAAGCCACCATAGATATGCTTGATACGATCACGCTCTCCAATCCAGGACATTGGAGCATAATATTGACGCACTCCTCTTTGAAAATCTCGGTATGCTTAGAGCTTGTAGCTATGGAGTCTCATAGAATATGAGGTTCACGATGAGGAGATCAAAGTATTTTTCAAATGCACTAATTTGGTTATCTCATTCTGTCAAGTTGTGTTCTCACAAACCATGAACGAGGAGAGATACTTTGTATCTTCATCTGCTATGTTTTCTTTGAATCAAGAAAGGGAAAACCAGAAAGCAAGAGGAAAACCATAAAGCATAATTAATCCCCCTTCCACCAAAGCAAAAAATTTGGTGCTAGAAACCTATAAATTTATGTTACAAGGAATTTATGTCATGCCTATATTAACATTGATTATAAGAGTATAGTTTTCAAAACCCATATTGGATTAGTAGAACAATGAGAGAAACTCAAATAAGTTAATCATATTTATGTGGAATCACAATCTAAGGGAAGGAATCCAAATCAATGATGATAATCTAGTCTAGAAGTGCTAGGACATGTGCTAGAACATCGTGATGATATCTGATTTGGTGTTTCTAGCTGAGCTGTGACACATGGGGCAGTCTACATTTTACTAAATTCTAACACTACTAAGGGGGTCTCTGAATCCATCTATAGTGTAAGAATTTAGTAAAATGTACAAATTCATTGTCAAATTTTCAATTTTTTCCATTTTTTCCATTTTTGGAGGGACACAATTAAAAATGGCCAAATAAATGACCAATTGTTATATGGTCATTTGTAGTCTACATATCTCGTGATCAAATTTGGTCATTTATCTTGGTGTTTTTTGGTTCGTTTCTATCCTGTGACCAAAAGTGGTCATTTATCTTGGTCATTTTTAGTCAGCTCACTTAGAATTATCAATTTTGGTCATTTTTCCCTTTCAGGAGACTGTGGTGACCAAAATGTTTGGTCTCCTAGTCACTAATCTCTCATTTTCCACTAGTGGGTGGTGCTATATGTGTTTCTTCCAAAGCACATGCATCTGTTCTAAAAATTTGAATACCATTATTCCTTGATGACTGTTGTGATAAAGCTAAATGAACAATAGGAATGAAGAAAATTTAGAAGAAAAAATGGCAAAGTAATCAATTTGTTTCACAAATATGCATATTTGAGGTGCCACATGTATTCCAACTATGCAAAATACTCTCCAAGAGGGTTAACCAACTTAAAATATGGATCTCATAAATTTATTTGAAAGAGAGGCCCATAACAACCCCCTCAAAGATTAGATTTATGTACCTTTTTATAATAAAATAATACCTAGTGGCTTCTTTATCCAACTTATCCTCCAAGGAATGAGGTATCACATATTCAAATTGGATGCTCCTTATGATCACGGGATAATATGACATTGTAGAATGTACCAAAGTCCTATTCATATAAAATTCCTCTTCACATGTGATAACAAAATCTTAAAAGGTGGATTTCATTGCAATTAATGAGCTAGAACACGCCTTTTACACCTTGCAAAAATGGATATCCTAGTCATGTGTGCAATCAAATAAGCATATGCATAAAGAATCCCATTTATTCCTTCAAAACATTATTTGACCATCTATTTTCCTTATATTGTAAGCATTGGATACCCTTTTAGGAGAAAGCCTTCTTCTTTGATCCCCTCAAAGGTAGTGCAATATGCTTTTATTACTATTGAAGTCAGTCGCACCTCATTTTTTCCTGTGTCCTATTATCCCAAATGGAATACCAACCTTTGATAACAGAGATAGATTTATTTCATGATTATTATTGTATTTTAATACCATCATTCTTATGACTAATGTCTTAATTAATCGTTCAATTCTTTGGAAAGACATCTATAGAATGAAAAACTATTTGCATAAGCAGTTTTAGTTTGCACATTGCACAGTTCATGCACATCTTCGAACTTGTTGTAGAATCATAGAAGAAAATAATTATCTATTTAGATACAAATACAATAATATTGACCATTTACTCATCATCTATGTCCCTAAAGAAAACAACACTTCAAACTTTGGTCTGCCAATGCACAGGACCCTTGGAAAAATTCTTATGAGCTTTCCCAATGACTTGGTAGAAATGAAATAAAGGAGGAAAATCAGGGATTATCTTTTGCATTAATATTAGCGAATGATATAATATTCCCTCCTTGGGTTTGTGACTAACATTCAAAAGAACATATCTCTCAATTGTGCAAGATCTCCTCTGTGGCATATAATTTTCCATGGGTCAGAAAATGCCTCAAAACAGACTAGAATCTACCATAAAAGGGGACTAATCATTGTTTCCAGGAAAGCCACCATAAGGTTCCAAACAAGTGCTTATCTATGGTGTCAAAAATATGTTGTAGCAGGTGCAAAGATACAGTATCATTAAATGACTCAGTTTTAGGCTACACAACTCTGTATTCATGATTGGTTGTTGCTAGTATTCCTCATGATGTAAAAGGACTTTGAAATATCCAAGAGTCTTTTCATACGATAAATTTATCCTGCATAACTGGACTTCATATTGGCATTGAATCTGATAACAAGGAGACTGCATTGTTTATATCAGGTTCTTTCTATCATGTATTCTCCTTGCAGCATTCCTCATGGTGTTAATATTTAATATG
This sequence comes from Pseudotsuga menziesii, assembly GCA_001517045.1. NCBI lineage: Eukaryota > Viridiplantae > Streptophyta > Pinopsida > Pinales > Pinaceae > Pseudotsuga > Pseudotsuga menziesii. Next base: position 312,563 of record LPNX010671101.1, read on the forward strand.
TATCTCCATAAAGGATGCCTCGAAATGCACATGTCAATTTTGAGGGGTAACAAGATTGAATGCTTTCCCATTGTATTGTGCATGAGTCATAGACTATGCACTTCCTTCCTCATACATGTTTGCCTCAATTTTAGGACACCTTTGTTGCATTCTTGTTCCAAGTCATCATTTGTTGACACTTGTTACCCCAATTTTTACCACATGTCATTTCCATATATCAAGTGACAAGTTCACACCTTCACACTTATGTGCCAAGTCATCATTTGGTCACCACTTGTTATCAACCACCCATCCCCATTCCTTGCCACATGGTCAATGTTTTCAAAGTCTTAGGTCTGTGTTTTCAACCCATCGCCATATGTAGAATGTGGGATAGAAGTAAGTGCATGCAGTATGAAGGATGTATTACCTCTACCCTCTTCCATAAGCAAAAATACGGTGTGAAAGGGGAAGGTGAACGTAGTATGGATAAAAGGTACATGGGATGGAGGAAATGAATGGAGGTAATTTCACACCTTCATGCTCTTAGATTACCATTTTTTCCATTTCCCATTTCATCTATACTACAATCAAATTCATTTTGTTAAGGATTACTCTCCCATACCACTTTCTGTTAAGATATAAAGCTACATGTTTAATAAAGTGACAATTTATACAACATAAATGAGAAAGAATAGGATAACATGTCAGTGACAAAAAATTTGAAACACCCATTTTTTCAAATTTTATGATTTAATCCATTTGCTAAATTTACAGCAAAAACAAAAAATTATTTGAGGATAATCAAAGAGAACTACCCACTGTCATACAAAATACCTAAAACAAAACGATGAAGCACTAAAAATAGTTCAAAATGAAAGTGTAATAACAGACATGTGAAAAAAACCTATTTCTAGACATATTTTACAAGAAGAGATTGATGATTATCTAACCTGCTTCTTAGGAAGGTTTTCCTACCCCCAATGAATGATTAAGAGATTGAATCTCCAGTGTGGATGAAACTCCATGATAGCCCTTAAAGCCACCATGTCTTGTTCCAACATAGTAGTTTCTCCAACACTCGAGTCTTAACTAAATCAATATTTAAAGTCATCCTAAGCATAGATCCATATATTAAGCAATGGACTTGAGCTTCATCATAGAAAGGATCGTTAATAATTTTGTTTCTTATAAATTATGATGGCTTATCAATATCTGACTAAATATACAGCATACAATTCTTGCTCCTTTCAAAACAACCCCACAAACAAGGAATTCGTCGTAGTGCTAGGCTCCTACATTTTTAAGAATCATTTAATTATTGGCAGTTAAATAGAAATTTATATTATGGGTCCACTGTAGATAATCAAAGAGAATGATTTATGCAATACCTTACTGGTTGCATTATTCATGCCGAAGATAAAACAATGCATATGTTAAAATGCACCATCATGGCAATGAGCATGCAACAATGAAATTATTTTTTTAAATCCATGAATGACCACAATAGATCAATGAGAATAGGAAAGAAAACATTTGGTAATGTAGGGAAGGAGTCCCTAGAACATCTACTAAGAATTTTTAAAATATTAGGTTCTAGAGTCCCTAAATAATCTAAGAATTTTAAAAAATTAGGTTAAGGAAAGAAAGAATGGACAATGAAGTAAAAAAACGGAAGCAACCCAAACGATCAATCCTAGAAAATTGAATAGATAAATATCTAGAAAAAGAAAGAATCCCAGTTACAATGTTGTTCCATGACAGGCCCTCCAGAAAGAAGCCAAGATTATGGAGCCCAAGGAAGAGAAATCATGGTCATCATCCAAATCAGAAGAAATCCATTAGCATCCACCACCACAAATGTGCCAAGGCTAAGCCTGATAATGTCCTCTAGAGTTCTAGGATATTAGCTAATGTAAATTAAAAATGAAATAAATTGAAACAATGCCACATATTGTGCCTACAAAATACCCTACTGCTTGATAACATGAGAGTTGATCAAGATCTACAAATTACATGCTTTATAGGGGGGATCAGGATCCTATTCACACAATTATAGTTTCCATTTGTTCAAGGGTACTAGCAACATCAAGTACATTGATATAAAGGGAGACTTGTGGAAGTATCTACATACCTTCAAGTAATATGTTGAACTTGTTATGGCCAGAAAAAAAAAATTGTGATCCGTAAGAAGAAAGGAAGAGCACCACTTTTCCCGAAATATCTCTTTAGCTAAAATACAGCCTGAATATCCATATGTATTTTCTATGCTTGCTATTCCATAATTTAGAATTTCTTCCCTTTTGACCTATCTGAATGTGTTTCTGAAAGAACAATTTTATACAATATGCATTTACCATCTAATGTAAGGAAAATGTACATGATTCACAACATTACAAGAACTAGATGAATGCTTCATGCAAACCAAAATATTAAAATTGATGAATTTCTCATGATTAATTTCACCCTTCAAATTTTCTTTACAGTTTGAAACCTAAATGTTCTCTTCAGCATTTCCATATTTAAAATATTCAAAATTGTTGACAATGTTATCTGCCACTTTTTTTCTATGATCTAGGAACTCACTTTCAGGCACTAATCGAGAACCTCTAATTTATTTTTCGGCTTTTGCTTTTCTGACCAAACTGCTTTTCACTCATGGTTTGCTCTGAAATAATGCCTATATGATGTACCTAGTGATTGTATCCTAATTTCTTCAAGATAAGATGAAAAATTCAAAATATTGTCTCCATCATTATGAATATTACTTTCACTATCTCATGACCTTTTAAAATTTCTCTTTGTTTTCTTCAACTCTGGCTCAGTTATTAAATATACTGCACTAGAAACATCAGATCTCAAATGGTTCTCAAAATGGCTTGTAGGCACTGTACAAACAACTTAAGACCTCAAATGGTCCTCAAAATGTCTTTAAGGAATATTTATCTTTAGTATGGACCTCATATTGTCGTATTTATATGTTGATAATGAACAGTGCTTTTTAAGCCCAACCTAAGCTGAATTGGGCATCTTCCTAAATTTCTTATCAGGTGATATAAGGGATGTAGTGGGATTTTTCTTATTCTCAACTACCCCATTTGTATTTTTCTAGTTTTCCTTCCTATGTACTTCCCTATTAATATCATGTTTCTTGGAAAAAGTATCATGATGCATTTGAATAGATGTATCTTTTTGAATTTTGAACATTTCCTCTAACTCATCAGTGTCTTCCTTGACTTTATCATTTTTTGTAAACTATAGTTTCTCTGCAGAATCCTTTAAGCTTGCATCAATACATGATATGGATTTCCCATCATCAATCTCTGGCATAAATTCCTCTTTATTTGTACCTTTATCATCATACTACTCACATATCTCTTTCATTGCCTGAGTAAAGTTAGTTTCATTCTTTCATTGACATTTGGTTGACAACTTACTTTTCAACTCAGAGGTGAATTCCTGAACGTCAGTAGCAGCACAAAAGCCAGTGCAAAAGAATCAATAAAAAATGAAATCAATAAACCAAAACCTACATATACTTGTAAAAAGAACAAATTCTATATTTTGAAGACCAAGGTGACCAACTTGGCATGCTAGAGACCACATATAATCTTATCCGACCAGATTATAAACAAACGAATTTATCCAACAATTTTGGATAATTTTCTTCTAATGAATGTAGTGCTATGTTTGCATTTCCCTCTTATCACATTGACTATTTAAGTGGTCTGGAAGGGTTTCAGGATTCATGCAATTACTCTTAACTCAGTGGATATATCTTTTTTGTAGAGTACACCCTCCCTAGAAGTATGATTTCTTCCTTCTTCACTATAGATATCGATTATATGTTTTTACAAACACTTTGCATACACTGGGCTATAATGGACTATAAGTAATTTGGTCTGTGACTTTGACAAATAGTTGTAGTGTATATTGTTTAATATAGCAGTAGTTGTTCAATCCTTATGATGATTGTCCTTGTATGGTTTAGAAGTAATGTATTATAGTATATGTAACATTTACCATCAACAACATTTAAGCTTGCAAAATAAAATGCTACAATAATAATATAAAGCATAAATCATACTTTTAATGCCAAATTTCCAGATCTGGATTTTACTAAAAAATAAGGTGAATACATGCCTGGAACATTCAATTCACTAACAAAAATGGAAAAATATGTAACTTTATCTGGTTATGCTCGGTCTCGATATCCAATTTGCTACGGGACGGGCTCTGTAAAAACTATGTAGACATCTGGCATCTACCTTTTCTATATGCAACTGACTATGATACCGGGAGAAGGGGAACCTAGGGCAGGATATGCAACTAGAGGATTTGCATATGGAACTGAAATAGTGGAATTCCCATATTCATATAAAGTTGTATCCACCTCTTTATATAATAGGGAAACTTCCCACCCAGTATTTTGTGATTAATTTTGATCTCGAACTGAAAGATATGCTCCTATTCATCATTCCCTTCTCGTTGCTTCCTTTACTTATATTCCTGCAAGAATTGGCTCTAATGGAGGGATCCCATGTCTTGGATCGTGGTAGCAGTGATATGGTGGGGGACCGACCTCACCCCCCAAATTTCATTTCCAATCTTCCCGGTGAAGGAAACAGAGGCGAGGATTCATTCCCTAATCAAGAAGGTGGGAAGGTCCGGAGGGTTGAATGAATCTCAAACTTGCATTCCCTTCAAATATTTTTGTCTACTGATATGTCAATTTTTTTTAGCTAAACACATCTAACAATGGAGGTCGATCTCTATCAATGAGATAGAAGAGGGTGTAGCATCGAAAGAGGAATACATCTAAGTAGGAAGGCAAGTCTAGTGATTTCCATAGATAAATAAAGGCAATGGAAAAGGTTTCCTAGAAATCGCAGCAGTATTTTTTAGGTAAGTTTCTGCCACCTTTCACACACCTGGGTTACGTGGAATAAATATTCAAGCCACTCAGTGTGTCCTTGGGGGAGAGTCTCGAGTCAAGGCTGTCACCTTGTTCTTGAATCCTCCGTTCAGGCTAACTCCTAACGAAGCCAAGGGGGGTAGACCCTATTAAATTACTAAGGATAATTACTTATTGTGATGGTGTTATATTGATTAAGTTGTTTAGGAGTCTTGAAATTAACTAGTGGAAACAAAAGATAACAAGATACAACATTTAAAGCATATAAGCACAGTAATGACACTCAATATATATATATATATATATATATATATATATATATATATATAATATAAAGAATTGATCAAAGTAAATCACTAGTGCCTTAAATGGAGTCAACAAAGAAAATCATTTGCTTCCATGTGCTTGAAATAATGTTTTGCAAATGTCTCTTGGTAGATTTTAAATTAATGTGGAATGTGAATGAACTAAATTAGGCGAAAAGGGGACTCCAAATATACCCAAGGGTTACTTGGAGTGTTTCCAAAAGTTAACTTTCATAGCTACCCGCAAGGTGTTTGTGGGATAGAATGGAGTCTCAGAGACTATTGTTCATAATGCACCCATCAGGGTGTGACAAAGATCAACGTCTCGAGGTCACTTTCCAGTTGTTCCTACTCCTTTGGGTATTTTTCCATCGCTTACAGTTTGTTCGAGGCATTGGATTTTTGCCTGATGGTTTGTCAATTTGCAAGGTGAAGAATAATTAATCTAGTCACTCAAGTTATTTTGATGCAACTTGACTAATTGGAAAAACCACATCCAAGTGCAGAGCATACACATCGGAGTCTTGTCAATTTTAGTAAATTTTAAGAGTGTTTTCTTGTTAAAAAAGAAGACCCTCCAGGAACCTCTTTCGGTCCAAGTGGATCTCAATTGGGGAATCAAGGAGGGGTTGATTTTATTATTATTATCAAAACAATTAATTAAAATGGAATCAGAGATACACAACACCGGTTTTCTAATTAGTCCTACCACGCATCTCTCTCCCCTTGCGGGTCAATCGGGAAGTTGTGGGGTAAGTAGTATGATTAATTTTGAATTGAAAATATGGAATAATACAAAATAATATCAAATTATACAATCCTGCATGTCAATACTAAACTAGAACAGAAAAAAGGGGAAAATGCAAAAAAGTGAAACAGACGTGGATCCCCCTAGGGGGAATGGTGAATAGGATCAAAAGAGCCTATTCGAAAAGAATTTTATTTTTATTAGAAGCAATTAAAATATCATAAAACTGAAATTAATCCACCTGGTCCTTATATGGAATGAGACCGAAGTTTTACAAATTGCAAAAAATTGAAATTTTGGGAAGACGAAGACCCCGTGGGGGGTTTCGAATGGTCCAAAAATGTTTTCTGGACAGCGCCTCCTCCTCCTTATTGTTAAAAATTATACAAAACAACAATATTATCACATTTAATTATTCCTAAAATTTCTTTGAAAGTACTTTTGGATGAAAAAACTTTTCACCTAAAAATTCTATGTTAAAACTAGTTTTTAAAGAAGTGGAAAAGGAACCAAGGAAAGCAAGATTTCCTTGAGATCTTGGCATTCTGTGGGGGAAGCCAATATGAATCAATTAAATTGATGAATATAATGTTTTATATTCTAAGGAAACAACCATGCATTCTAAAATCTTTAGATCTACTTTCACAACCTTGAAAAATGACAATTTTCCCTACAACTAGATCTAGATTACTTGTAAATTTTCTTTTAGGAATGAGATCTAGTTTATGATAATTAAGGAAGAAATATATATGTAAAATAAACTCTTAAATTTATATATATAAACAATTTTAAAGCTGCAAACAAGTAACCGGACTGATTTTAGAAAAAATTGAAGGAGGAAGAGGAAAAGAAGAGCATTTGTTGATGGAAGCTTTAACGATCAACCGTGGAGCTTTCCGATGGAATGTAAAGGGAATATGCCTTTGAATGGTTTTGGAGAGATTGAAGAATAAAAATATATTAGCATCCTCTCTAAGCTAGGAACCTGCAACTGAATCCAAATACTTGCCAAAATACTTATGAGATCCAGTTAATACATACATAGAGATTTCAGAATAACATGCATATAAACCTATAAAACATGTTGAATATAGATCTCTAAACATGCATCCAAAAGGAAATATGTTCCAATAAACTTATTAACAAATTCCCTTCCTATCAATATTATAATAAAATTATTATCAATCTTAGCAATGAATCCACAAACAATCAGCAAATTATGAACATAGATACAGGTTACCTTAGTAAAACATGGCAATTCTCATCCACACATACAATGACATGACACCATATTGCCTCCAAAGCTTCACTTTATTCCAATAGAAAAAGATATTAAACAGTATTACAATAGCAACAGCTCCTCAATCAAACTCTTCCTAACTCGGAAAGGAGGAAGCCATGCTTTATTTATACACAAAATTGAAACCCCAACCCATAGGGGGTGGAAATCCCAAGGGGATAGACCACTGTAGCTAAAGGAGAGTCCATCAATGCCTAATCTAAAGATGAAATAAGCTTCTACTGAGTATGAATGTCAATAGGGGGGATGATTGAGCTAACACATTGACCTACTGAGTGAACCATCAGCCACAAAGCTCCCAGAAGATCCCACACATGTGGAGGAGAGAGAGAGGGTGCAATTCCCCATAAAGGAAGCTGAAGTTCAACTTTGGATCCACCCAAATCACCTCCTTTAGTCAAGGATTTTTCAGATCCATTCAATTTGGTGCCGATGAGATTGATTTCAATCAAATAGGTTGAGAATCCAGTGATCTAGGATTTTGGATTTGCTCCATTATTCATCAATTTATTAATTAAAATAATCAATAATTGATTTTTTGGGGCTTTCTAACCTGAGTGATGGAAAATCACTCAAAACTAGGAAATAGTGGGTCTATAGGTTTACTTGGTGCTCCTAGCTTGAAAATGAGCACCTACATGACTGAATCTGACTTCCGAGCCCACTTTTATTACAAAACTAATTTTTCCAATTAAACTATTAAAAAATAGCCTAAGTTTTGGAAAAATTAAATTTTAATAAAAAACACTAAAAAAAATTAAAAAATTAAAAAACCTAGGGGGACTTAGACATGTTCATATGACTCGGCCATGATGTCTAGCATGTTTATACATTGACACATATACTCTAATAACCTCAATAGGCCTAAATGCCAAGCCGACCACCCAAAGTTTGGAGGTATTGAGTGACAAACTCAGAAATTATTAGTCATTTATTCAACAACCAATAATAACCAAGGGAAAAAACACCCTAGGCTGATCGGATTGACAAATAAATTCTAAGAGAACAGGTCTTTTACAGACACTATCATTCTATAAAATTTATTACAATTCCCTCATGGGGTATGAACATGTGATATAGTACAACAAGCACTTCCCAGAAGCACTTCTGAAGGTCTTCTAAAGTCCAAACAAAAAGTCTTTGTCCGATTCACTAGGCTCACTTGATAAAAAAAACTAAGTACAACTTAGGTGGTAACGTTTTGGCTCCAATTGTGGGACGAGTGCTCAATTTGGTCTTTAAGGCAAGGAGAGGATATGAGAACACCAGAATCTCTAGTTTATATACCCTGTAAAAACATCTCATCTTGACAAGAAAACCTCAGTAGCACAAGCTTTATAGAACCATTAAGCTGATTTATTTAAACAAAATAAATGTAACTAACTAAATTTTATTATTATTATTATTATCACTAAGCATAAAACAAAAATGCAGGAAGTAAATGCTCTCTTTTAAGGAGATTATTTTCCTACTCTAAACATGATATAAAAAGGGTTAAGTGTAATCAGAAATCCAATGTAACCACCTAAGCATTTTATTAACATATACAAATTTTTCCTTGTCTTTGGTTACCAGCCAAAGTAAGGATACTTTATTTAGAAAATGCAAACCTACATGATGATTTAGAATGGGTGGGATGGATGGGAAATCATAGGCATGAATAATGTCATAAAAATTCTTCCCCAACTTGTATGTGGTCATGCAGGCTGCTTCTATCCATGACTGGATATGACTGATATACCAATCAGAATGATGAGGCATACTGACTACATGATCATATTGATCACCGGGGCTTATCAAATGATAACTCGTTACACAAGCCCCAAGTAGCTCCAAATCATAAGGAACCTCTATATGTGAAAAAGGTGGTTGAGAATGATATTCCACTAACTACATCACATCTAACGTTTCACAACACTGCTTCTCAATGTCTTCATTATTGATACCCTTGTATGGATCTGCATGATATGACTCTGAATGATCATGTCAAAATTCTGAATGCTCCTCTTCCATACTAAGGTTTCCCCAGGCATCTAGATCCGTGCTCCCCTCTATGGACATATCGTAGGTTGGACTTCCAAAATATTTTGAATAGACACTCCCCTTGTTGGACATATCATGGATGGGATTCTCCATAAGATGTTCACTAGTTGGATTATCTATGAAATTCCAATAGTAATCACTCCCATCCATGTCATATGTGGGGGAATCTTCATCCATGGAATCATGCTCCTACCTATCCATGTCTTCCTTGTATTCATAACAATATTCTTCAGAAAAAAATGTTACAAGGCAATAAACTTTCCAAACCTTCATCAACATGAGGAGAACTAGGTCTAGTGTCACCAAACACCATACTGATCTTATCATAAGTTTCTTTATAGGCTTCTGTTATGATATCATGAAGAAAATATTCAATATTATCTTCAATCAAGGAAAATTTTTGGACATATTCAATGGGATCACTTGGGATGTGTTGCTTAGTGGGTTTCTCTAGAGGGATTTCTGGAAAAATATCAGCATTGCAACACACTTGAGAATACCTCAAATCTTGAATTTTTTCAGCTATGGTGACATGAGGAGAGTCTTCAACAATGTGTTCCATCATGGGCTCCTCCTGAATCTCTTCAATAGGATCATCTTGGATTTTCCCTTCCTCATAATCTTGTTGTGTATTGGGAGATACCTCATATTATTTAATAAGCCGCTTAATTACTTCCTTTCTTGAATAACTATGAGGAAACTCTTTGATGGGAGTATCATGGATCTCCTCTTCACTTAAATGTTCAAGAATTGATTCCAAGTCTTTAATACTTTGTATCATGGCAAAAGGTCCATCATATGTTTCCATGTGATACTCTATCCCATATAGGCAGAAGGTACAGATCTTTTCAAGGAACTTTTTCAAACCATTCATACTACCCCGACGATCATGCCACTGCTCTAAAAACATCCAAAGGAATATTGGAAAATAAGTTATACATTTATTAGGAAGGCCCTGATAAAACCAACAAAAGGCCTCACCCAAAAAAGTACCAGAAAATATTTCCATCATATTGTATTCATGAAGAACATTGGAGTCAGCGATCAACTGAAGGAAATATTTGACATGCTAGATGGCCGAATCATCATAATTTCCATGAAATATTGGAAGCCATTTATATGCATCCCCCACACCATTACAATAGTTAGGAAAACCCGGGATGTTTGAGAAATCAATAGGCTAAAAAATTTCGGTTATCTGGGCACCATATTTCTCCTTTAATTCATCCATATCAAAAATTAATTGTATGCATTTGATATAACCATTAAACCTTGTAATGGAAAGGTGGACCTTTCAATTGATGAGCTTTAATGGTTTTAACATGTCACATGGGCTCATCTACATACAACAAAACTTCACAAGTTTATGAGATAACAAGGTTTTATCCCTTCAATGGAGTTCCCATGTGAGATTAAAAATATACATTTAAGAATTCTCACAAGAATATTTTTTTCTTTTCTTTGTAAAAACTAAAAAACTGAAAAACGTTAGTGGAGTCACCAAATGAAAATTAAATATCTACTCTAAGCATTTATCAAACAAAGAAAAAAAACAAAAAAGGAAGAAAACAAAAGTAGTACTCGGGAATAAAAAGATTTATCCCCGGCAACGTCGCCAAAAAGTGTTCACAAAGTGTTGCCTCCTTTCACACACCTCGGTTACATGGGAGAAATATTCAAGCCACTCATTCTGTCCTTAGGGGAAAGTCTCAAGACAAGGCTATCACCTTGTTCTTGACTCCTCCATTCAGGCTAACTCCTAACGAAGCCAAGAGGGGTAGACGCTATTGTTATGGAGAGAAATTCCTATGGCTTGGGGTACCACAACAGACAGCTTGACTCTAGAAATCAATCCTTTCCAATATGCAATAGAAATTAAATGTCTAACACTAAAGGATCATAGCTCGTACCTTATTCCGGACGGTTGAAGTAGATCCCCGTTGAGCTTTCCAATCTTTAGCTTGAATTGATATGTTACTTCATCAACAACAAGTAAACAATACAAGCATTCTATATATCATGGTGTTAGATCTATTCTAGCATATATAATCAATAATGTAAAATCATTTGACATGATCCCATGGATAAAATATTCATTCAAACACACATTATTGGACAGGAAAAGATATTTCTATTAATATAAATCAGAGATTACAAGATACAACCTATGATGGCACGTCTGCGAACTGGAGAAACTGAATCCCCCACTTGGGCCTCCACCACTTCAATCCTCCATCTCTCGATAGAAAGCTCACAAGAAAAAGGCAAGCTTGGGAAGAACACAAAAGTGCTCCAAGGGACAAAGGGATGCAGACTCAAGCATGAGTTTCGGCAACAATGGACTATAGTTTAGTTGCTCTCTATTCTCTCTTATGCCTTCAATGTACCAAGGGGTTCCTTATATAGATTTTCAAAGGGGTAATGAAAGGTTGAATCCGAGCGATCTCAAGGCATAGGGAAGGCCAGGAGTCAAATGAGTCAGATCCATGTCAAGGAAAACTCCAAAAGGATTTGGATTATGCACACATCCCGATGTACACGGTTTTAGTGGTCAAACCCACGTATATATGTGCTTATAGGTTTAAAAGTCGTGTATATCATTTTTCATATGTTTTTAGGGATGATGAAGGAAACATCAAAGGAAAAAAAGTGGTCCATAGGGTCTAAGGAGTCTGCAGTGGGACAGGGGAAGGCCATACAAAGTGTGATTCACCTAGAGTGGTGAAATCCGCTATAACAGATGCCCCCTAATGTGTGAGGTCAAAGGGGTCATACGATGGCCGAAATACATTATAAGTCCATCCTAGAAGTGGAGTGATGAAGGATCCCAAACGGAAGACCAGCCACCCAATCAGCATAGTGCAATAATACAACTCTGTATACAACTGCAAATACATATAGCAGTCCCAGATACATAAGAGTACAATGGCCATGAATAGGCATGATACATGATATCACATATGTGGTCATCGCCATGTACAATATACATAGATCAGAATCTCCATGATGAAGATATACAAAGGACCATGATCTCCAAAATGGATGAAGATATACAATAGATCAAGATCTCCATAGTGGCTGGAAATGTCTGACATATACTGGAATCGAGTCACGAGAGTTGAAATCTCATGAACACTGGAACGATCAAGGAGGTAGCATATGAGAGATGCCACCAATATGGAAAGTATTCTACACAAACTGCTACGAGTACATGTCCTACTATACGAATAGAGGTGTTGAGGTCGAACATAGTAGTCCATCGTCTGATTGCTGGTCATTAATGTATACCATTAACAGACGCGAGATCACCCACCGATAATGAAAATAGGAATCAAGGTACTAGAGTGCAAACTAACAAGTGTGAATAAATGTTTTGAGGTCGAACACTTGAGAGGATCCATCGATCAGGGGACATTTATGTATTCCCAAGAAACTGTCGATGGCGAGAGAACCTGCCACTGATGACTGCAAGTCTCAAGGCACTCAAAATGACTCTAGACTCCAATCCCAGAATAAATGATCTAAATTCGATGGGATGAAATCCTCTAGAAGGAGGGCATTAAGGCATCCCCCATCATCCAACACGAGCTACTCAACAAAGCTATATAATGTGGAAGGACTTGATCATAAAGTGCACGAACCAGTAACTATACTGGGAATGGCCGACATGCAAAGTCAAGATAACTGAGGAATTTTCGACTCAGGTTTCAACTTCCTTTGAAAAAGAGCATAATGGCATATGGTGACTGAATGAAGGAAACATAGACTTGATATACAAACTGGGACATCTCTGTGACACAGGAGGCATCAATAGAGGCTCCATAGGGAGTGGAAGCTTAACCAGTCGATGGAGATAAACTCAGATAAATGAGTATAGCTCCTAAAGTAAAACTATAACCCAACCAATGGATGTGATATACAGTGCTCTGTTCTAAGGTGACACGACTCGACAGCTGCCAAAGATAACATCTTTCCTTGTCTGGATTTTTGGTTTTTTTTATTTTTTTTTGGACTTTTTCAGTTATTTGAAAAGCTTGAAAAAAGAATAAACTAGCTTTATAGTTACAAACTAGGAGGAGACGAGTGTCACAAGGGAAAACAAACTAGTTCCAAGTAGTGGAACATACCTATGCTCAATGCAAGGATACATGTGTAGGATATCAACACTCGGGGGAAAATCCCTCCCGATAAAAAGGGAATCAAGCTGCGAAGGATATAAAAAATGGCTTTGCATGGCTAGATATGAGACAAGCTCAGGCTATATGGCTGAAACGCAATGTCAGGGGAGCCAGCATAAAGCTCAATAAGGTAGGAAAAGCTCATGATAATGCATTCACAACTTGACATGAGGGAGTCCTGAGGGAAATAGGCCAGCATAAGATCAAGAGGAGTATGAGGCTCTTGCAAAATGTCATGGAAGTACTATACAACGGAATCCCACACCCTAAAGGAGAAACCATCGGCATGGGCACCAAATGCAAATAAGGTGTTAACTAGGGTACCCATGTAAGGTGAAGCTCTACCACTTGTATCATGCCACTTCTAAAGCAACAAGAAGGTTTCGTGACATAATAGAGTGGGTTCGTACCTAGGGTCATGGTGATATGGTCACAAGGTCATGCAAAATGCAAACGGTGGTGAAACCTAACCTATATGCCAATTTATACATGATACTTGAGATCGGCATGAATGGGTCAATCCAACGGCTGAAACGGCACTGAAAAAGGTGTTCTACAACACCAATTATGTCAAAAATGGTCCAAAATGGTTAGAAAATGTCGAAACTATAGGAAAGGGGATAAAAATTTTCAAATTTTTGAAATTTTTTCTATAAATAGTAAAAAATATAAATCATTTGAAACTTTTACCCATTTGAGCTCTGATTTTCAACTGCAAATTTTAGGAGATCCAGCCGGTGGAATTCACAACCGTTTCTTCCAGGTATTTACTCAGGCTCTCCTCTTGCATTTTGACATAATTTTTATAGATTTTCATGGTCAAATGAATTTTTTAGGCCATCCCAAAATGAGCGCTGTAGCCCACACAGAAATCAAGGATTTTTCTGCGTATAGGGATGGATATACGTGGAAAGGGGCCTCAAACCCACGTACATACGCAGTTGTTTTCAAAACAGTCGCGTATGAGGCCGCGCATATGATTTTTCACTAAACTAATGGGAAAATTTTCAATTTATTTTGCAGGATGGTGCTAGAGTGGAGAGAGCGTGAGCATGGTGAAGTAGAGGAAGTAGTAAGGGCTGACTTAATGGCTCAACAAGCTCTTTGTGCATGCGGACTCTACAAGTTTTGGTGTCTTTGTGGTTTGAGGGCCAAACCAAGACTACTACAGATGCTGGTAGACTATTGGGATCCAGATTTGGAGTCCTTTCATATTGATGGGATGTCCCTCATTATAGAGGTGGAGGACATATACTTTATCACAGGGATTTCTAGATAAGGGGAGGTGGTGAACCTTCGTTCCTGAGGTAGGCTAAGGGGTGGCCTGACTATCGATAAGTACATCGCGGTGTACTGCTATCCAGACACCGAGAAGGTGGGGAGTCAGGTCCTTACCGATGCTATACAAGTGCTGGGCCTAAAGGCCATATTATTGACATTGGGTAGGATAGCCGGCTTAGCATCACTCCACCAGGCCTCACGGCCTCTAATGTTCTATGCAGTGGAGTGCATGAGACCCATAATCTATGACTGGATTACTACGCTACTGAGCAACATGAAACACCAGCTCAGTGAGTGTAAGGCAGGTAGGGTGCAAAACCTTGGGTTCAGCAGTATCTTGAGCACATTTTTCTTCAAGTGTGTTCTAGGATTGAGCCCTAGAGTGGATGTTCCTCTCCACAGGGATTGTGATCCGGCCCAACGACGTTGGGCAGATGCTATGCACGGACTGGGGGGTGGTAGAGTGACCAAACCATATCCAGCTGACTTCTTTCCATGGTGGCGACGATAGATAGTTGCCATTGATGACTACCCCTATGCAAGGATATATTTCCAGGGGGATCCAGACATGCCATTGCCACCAGAATTGGAATATGGTGATATAGGTAACGAATCTCGACCCTCACTCTTTTTTAAATTTTTTTGTATTTTCTTGATTTTATGGAAGCAAAAAGAAATGTTTTTGCATGACAACACATAGTGACATCTACCATTTGTGTGCAGATGTGGGACCACGGTGGCCAGAGGGCTTCCCTCATCATAGACGGAGGGGAAGAGGAGATGACATCATGGGTGTGGATGCCGAGTGAACGCTCCAGAGCATTCATACCAACTTTGTGAGACTTACTCATAGAGTTCCCATGGCCCAAGTTGAGGACTTTCCTGAGGCCATACAGTGGCAAGTGGTGGGTGTACCATGCGCATGGGTGTGTTTATTTTGATGGCTAGATGGAGCCGTAGTGACGTTCCATGATCACAACCCTCCTCCTCCTTCACAGGATTAGACACCTAGGAGTGTATACATTTGTACGACTGTGTATTACATGATGGTGGCTTAAAAGCCCCAATTTTGTATCATGACACTATGTATTATCACATTTTTGATGTATAAAAAGTTTTATGGTGATCGATTTATTTATTTACATGTGTAAAAATTGTGTTTGTGATTAATTTATTATGAATGAAACAAATGTCAATCTAACACGTAGTTAGCATATGAGTCAGCAACTTGATTATTATTTCTTGGAATGTTTATATATGTTATATTGTCAAATTTCCGTTCTAACAATATCACACATAAGAATATTCTCAATAAGGTTGGATCTCTAACATGGTACAAACCATTGAGCTATGACACTACTAACTCCAAATCAAGACGTACCTCAAGAGATAGAACTCCATGTAGAATGGAACCCCGTAGAAGCTCAATAATGGCGCTATATTTAGCAACATTATTGGAAGATGGCCGTAGACATACACCTCCTGAAGACAGTACCTGACCCATAGGAGTATAAATCACCCAAGTAGCGGAGGCTAAGTGTTGAGTGTGACAGCTTGCACCATCCATGAATCCTATGTAGGTGGAAGATTCCCTTGACATTTTCCAAAAGAAACAGAAACTAATCATAAACCTAATCACGATAAGAAACAGACGTAACTATGCAAAGCTGTACAATAATATACAACAAGCAGCCTTGACTAAAGATTATGCATAGAATTTTTTGAGATAGAGCCCATTTCTAGGCTCTGCCAAAGTTGTTCCTTCGTAATCCACTAATTCATAAGCACCCTTCTCTAACACACGCTTGACCACATAAGGACCATGCCACATAGGATGAAATTTCCCTGCCCCCAAGGGTTCTTTCGGTTGATCCCACAAAAGGACCAAGTCTCCTTCACTAAACAATCTTGGACGGATAGACTTATCGTATTGGACCTTAACGCAACGCTTATTAACCTCGAGAGCCACCAAGGCATCCCGACGCTGCTCATCGAGTTGCTCGAGGTGAACCAAATGCTCCTCCAAAGGTGAAGTGTCTGGTAAGAGTTCCACAGCTAGCTTCAACGAAGGAATTTCGCATTCAACCGAAAATATCGACTCCACTCGATGTACAAGATGATATGGAGAAAAACTAGTGGCAGTCTTAACCATGGTTCAATATGCCCACAAAGCAGGATATAACATAATGTGCCAATTATTCTTGCTTTGTGCGATGGTTTGTTGGAGAATGGATTTGAGTGATTTATTCACTGCCTCTACCTGTCCATTCACTTGGGGGTAGTAAAAAGAGGAGTGCTCTTGCTTATACCCTAACTTCGATGCCAACTCTTCAATCATACAGTTCTGAAAGTACGAGCCATGGTCACTGACAAGCTCTTTCGAAATCCTGAACCGAGTAATAATTTGGTTGAATACAAAGTGAGCCGCTGTCTCACCGTCAGATTTTACTGTAGGCATAGCCTCAACCCATTTCATGAAATAATCAACAGCCACTATAATGTGATGGTGCCCCCCAGTCGAAGTTGTGTTTCAATCCATAAAATCGAGCCCCCACTTAGTGAAGGGACCAGCAGTGATAATGGGATGTAACGGGGCAGGTTTCGAGTGCATGTTACGTGTGAACACCTGGCAAAGGTGGCACCTCTTGACCGCATCAACAAAATCCTTAAAGATCGATGGCCAGAAATAACCCACTCTCAAAATATTTTGAGCTGTAGAAATCCCAGATAAATGACCACCACACGCCCCTCCATTGCAATCATTCAACACAACCTCAGCCTCGTCATGAGTTAAACAACGTCATAAAATGGAATCTACCCCACGATGATACAAAGTATTGTCCACTATGAGGTAGTTCTTAGAGATGTGATGTAATCGTCATCGTTCATCTCGCAAGAGGTGAGTAGGGGTCTTTAGTGTTTGTAAATATATTATGATATCCCCATACCATGGGTCTAACATAGAGATTAAGAAGATGTGTTCATCAACAAATGTATCTTCACAAACCAACTCCTCGGCCTCGCTCGAAAAATCCGATATAAGCTCTGCAAAGATTAAATATTTCTTCGATTTTGCCAAAATAAACTCGAGATCAAACTCTTGTAGAATGACAATCCATTTATTATACTTTCCCCCAATCATCCTTCGGGTGAGGACGAAATGAAATGGATTGACATGGGCCACAAAAAAGGTCTGGCGAAGGAGAATATAATGTATCAAATGCTGAACCACATGTGCGGTAGCTAAAACAAGCTTCTCGACATGAGAATAACGATTCTCTACATCAATAAGGTTTTGGCTCAGATAATATATGACATGCTCTTGGAGCTCCTCATCCTCTTGAACCAAGACCATGCCAATCATCTCTAAAGAAGTGACCACATATAATAAGAAATCACGGCTATAGTCCAGGGGACTAATTACGAGGGTCGATGCTAGGGCTCGCTTGAGTGCATTGAAGGACTCCTGGGCTCACTCATCCCAATAAAAGGGGGTATCCTTCTTTAAGAGACACATGAAGCCTCTATTCAAATTGGAAAAGTTCACAATAAATCTTCGTAAGAATTTTTCCATGCCTTGCAAACACTGAAGATGACGAATATTCTTCGGGGGAGACAACTGAAGTATTGCCTCAACCTTCAAAGGGTCGACTCTTATACCCTCTTTCGAAACGATGAATCCTAACAAATGATCTGAATTCACACAAAAGATGCACTTATGAGGATTTAATCTAACTGAATAGTTCTAGCATCTTTCGAATACCAATCTCAAGTGATAGGGATGATGCATTCTCATACGAGAATGAGCAGTGAGATCATCCAAAAATACCTCGATAATTGACTTGAGATCGTGGAAAATCAAGGTCATTTCCCGCTGAAATGTAGCTCCAACATTTTTATGGCCGAAAGGAATTTTTCGATATGCGAACGTTCCCCAAGGACAAATAAATGTAGTCTTATGTTGGTCCTCAGGTTTAATCTGTATCTGATTATACTCGGAAAAGTTGTCCATAAAGGAGAACACTTCGCTACCCACACACTCATCCAAAATCTGATCTATAAATGGTGTGGGGAAGTTATCCTTAGGATAGGCACGATTCAAATCAGGTAAATAAGTGCATATGCATATCACTCCTTGCTTCTTATCCACTGGAACGGGGTTTGAAACCCACTCTATCAAGGGAACGAGATTGATGAAACCGGCTTTCAACAGTTTCTCTATCTCTACCTTAATGGCGGGTGGTTTCCTAGGATTCACCTCACATAAATGTTGTCGAACAGGCTTAGCGTTGGGGTAAGTCTTAATCTTGTGCTGGACAATATGAGGGTCAATACCTGGCATCTCATCGTAAGACCGAGAAAAAATATCATGGAATTCCTTGAATAGCTCGGTATATTCCAGAATCTCAGCATGGGAACATTCTGCCCCAATATAGACATTCTCTATTGTGCCAAGATTGTGAGAGATGTTGATAGGAATCGTTGAAGATATGTTTTCCATGTTTCCATTAACCATCAGAGCAGGAGAGCTTAATGGAACCATGGGACTACCAACTCTCTGACTAAGAACTGCACTAAAATCCTCATGCTCCAAACGGTCAAGCTCTGGGAGAAGGTACTATCTATGATGAAGTTCCTCCCATGGTGGCTCAACTCCCAACATAGCCTCAATAATCGCTTCATCTAAAGGGAAAACCATATCAAGGTAGTCATGGGCATGAGAAGACTGTACTGCTCATGCCGACAGCACATACGGGTCCTCCTCCTCTGTCCGTGAAGAGGAAGGACTAGGCTCTGCAACACTCTTGAGATTATCTTGATAAGCTATCATGGCTGCACGCAATGGCATGATCGTCTCTATAGGCTCACTTGAAGTACTCGGTGTAGGAAGAATCCAAGGATATTCCATATGACTCATGTGAAAAGACACCGATGTTGTAGAAGTCGAAGCCTCATCAGAACGAGATCCTATCATGAGGATCGATACAGGACAACTAAAGCTTCCCATGAGGGATGGATACATGCCTACACCCACACTCCCATTTGCTGGATGAGAGTGCTCAACGATCAGGATCGAAGCTCCTGACGATGCGGTAATAGATGGATTCTTGAATGTCATTAGATCAATCGTTACGATCTTCCTGTTGTGTGGAAAGCATACAATGCGGAACAGGGAAGAAGCAATGACTTGCATGCTGTACATCCAGTTCCTACCCAGCAAGAGATTATAGTCAAGGGGTGCATAAACCACCTCAACCTCTATCACAATGGTCTTCCCCCCCAAATGGACTTTAAGGGAAGGAAGGATGCCGTGCAGCCTAAAATATCTCCCATTGAACGCAGTTAACATAGTCTCTGATTTAGACAGCTCAGGAGAACCGAGACCCTTCCAACAAGCTAAAGAAATCACAGAAGTAGCAGTGCCCTTGTCAATCATAGTACATTTGATGGTCATACCAAGAAATTCTACGTGCACCAAAAGAGACACATAGTAGGGCAAGAGAGGCTGAAGTCCTGTAGTTTCAAATTTGATCACAGAGGAAGAATCATCATCGTTCACACCAAGGGTAGAAAGCAACACCTTCCTTTGCGAAGGACAACTCGAAAGCACTTCCAATGCAGACATCGCACAAGGAGTATGGCCCAAATCCTTGACAACTAAATAATTATGGGTGGCTCAGGCATTTGGATTATGCCATGAACGCTTAAGGACTCCCTTAGGAATGCTAGGTGTAGCCTCAGGTTTATCTGTATGTTTCTGAATGCGCAAAGGGGACCCTGGTGGATCAGGCTCTTTGCCTGGGCTGGGTTGTGATGAACTATAATCTTTTGCACGAGCCACAACTTTTGTAGCATGGATGATGTTAATGCACCCACGACCACTACCTTTCGGTGGATCATCATCACTAGACTGGTCATGGGACTTTGATTTCATATTTTGATTATGCGGTAAAGGGTTAGTTAGCACAGCTGAGCCTTGTGCTAAGAATCTTGAAGCTTCTTTAATCCGAGGGCACAAGTAAGTGAGGTGATCGTCCTTACATAGCTTGCAAGGGAATTAAACCTTACGTTTTGCTTGCTTGTCCCCTCGAGCATTTCTACTGTTCTTGTCACTATTGTTAGCATTCTCATTCTTAATCCCACCCTTTCGATTATTATTTTTACCCTTTTTTCTATTCCATCCGGGATGTTGGTTACCCTTCTGGTCCGACGATTGCATAGAAAGTACATTCATCATTTGGGCGGGTTGAGACGAAGCCATAGCATGTCCCGAAGCATATTTGTTGAGTGACAATTGACTAACTTGTTTTGCAACCAAATTTGTAGGTTTTGCACTTGCACAACCCACAATGCCATCAGCATGTGTTCCAGGTTTTTGGTTTCGAAACTGGAATGAGGAGCATTGGGAATAATCTCATACAACAAACTGGACTGAGCATAGATCAAGTCCAGTTCTTGTGCCCTAAAAATCATTTGTTCCTCATTCTGCACTCCGGATGTGGAAACATCCTTCGCTATATATGGCAATAACGACTTGAGGAACCACTCGAGGAGGAATTCCAGTGGTATAAAAGATTTAATTAATCTCTTTTGTCTACGCCATTCTTGAATATGATCAGAAATATGTGTGGCTTTATCTTGATGAAATGTCAACAAAAGTTCAGTACCGATTTCATAATGCACTGGTAGCTGGAAGTGATTAAGAAAAGTCATCGCAAGGTCGTCGAACAAAGTGAAAGCTCCCTTATGTAACTCTATATACCATTTCGCAGCAGGCCCTATGAGGGTGCGTTGAAATAGTCGCAAACAGACTAAGTCCTAATGTAATGAATTCGAAGAGCACCAAAGTTGAAACGTAGTAACGTGTTCGCTCGGATCCTCTCCTGGTTTTCCTTTGAACTTAGGTATGTATGAAGGAATCTTGGTAGGGACAGCCGGCCAAGCTGGGTCATGAGCCACATGATCGTTTGTCAGTCTCAATAAGTCAGGAAGATTAAGCGTCGAAAGGAAAGGGAGCCTATGATGATGAGGTCGATGGACTGCTCCCTGGTTCATATAGGGTTGATTACCACCATGGCCTTGGCCATAGTGTCCTCCTCCTGTCTGACCCGTATAGGGTGGCATGGAAGTACCATAGTATGGTTGACCTTAACTAGTAGGAGCTACAAAGCCATAATTAGGAGAGTAAGTAGGTTGTTGATACCCGCCTCCATAAGGTGAAGAAACATGTCCATACTGCATCCCATAATAAGGTCCATAGGTCATCGCATGCGATGCCCCATGGGACACTCCGTAGGTAGGAAGATACACTCCGGAAGTAGGGATATACGCCACGGAAGTAGCAAGATGACCTCTAGAAGCATGAACATAGCCTCCTAAAGCAGCAGCCAGTATGTGAACTTGAGACACAATCGGTCTAGTAACTGCAGTACGGACCTAACTCGTAGCCATATACCGGCTCGAAGGACCACGTGAATAAGGTGGAGGATGTACATTTGAAGAACTAGGGACTGAGGATGAAGGAACCTTAGTAATAATATATGTACTACAACCTATCGTCACTCGTCTCGGATTTGGTATCCTAACCGGATCGCTAACCCTAGACCTAGGAGGGAGATATGATGTAGCTTCCACCACTGGGACGGAAGGTGCAATGTGACTAGTGCTCCCAAACCTCTCCACATGGTAAGAAATGAGAGTGCCCCCAGGCATAGTGTTAGGCTCGAAATCGGATTTGACATGAAATGTCAA
Source organism: Pseudotsuga menziesii (assembly GCA_001517045.1). NCBI lineage: Eukaryota > Viridiplantae > Streptophyta > Pinopsida > Pinales > Pinaceae > Pseudotsuga > Pseudotsuga menziesii. Next base: position 335,064 of record LPNX010671101.1, read on the forward strand.
ATCATGTGTAGGGAAACCAGACGTAGCATAACTACCGTAGCTAGTGCTGGCAGGTTCAAAATGAGTCTCGACGTCCTCCGACATTCCATATCGGTAACATGTCAATGGGGAATCAGACCTATAGTGAGTAGGTCTATCGTGCAAGGGTCCTATCTCAGAAATCACAGGACCTAACTCAGCTAAGTCGGGTGAAGGATCATAAGTAGGATTAAATTCCCCATCGTCAACACGAATGGCAAGAGGTGGTTCAGGAATATCCTCTAAACGGTCTCCCATGGTGTGTGAATCAATGTGTGAAATAGTCCGCTCGGACTGTCTAGGTCTCTCTCCCAAAGGAGGAGGAGAAGTAGAAGGCGAAATTCCTGCTAAACGATGAGAACAATGAGGAACCGCACTTGAACCACAATGACTCAAAAATAGCAAAGAATCTCTATTTAAGTAAACCCTAGGCCAACTATCATGCATAGAGCAATCACTAATAAAATATAAAGCCAAATGCAAGCAAACAAGGGCTGGATAAGTGAGCTCCCAAATGAATCAGGTATGTCTCGCTTAGGAGAGGCTTGAGACTCCCATACACAACAAGCGAAGGTACGTAACCAATTATTGTGGCCCTCAGCTTCAACACGTAAAGCGATTGTGCTGTTTGACCCCAACCTGGTCGGGACACCTGCAGAATAACCCCTGCAAAGTACCCCCTCGATATCCTAGGTAAGGCCACTAAGGTCACCTCAATATAATCAATGCTCAGGCAGACAGTCACAGGCGAGATTGACCATATGGGCAGGGTAGCAAAGCCCGAAACTCTCAAAAGAGCCCCCAGATACGAATACAATCCTGGAAATATCTCCAGTGCTACTTAGTTATGACTAGGGGTCATCCCAATCAATAACCGCTCACACTACCTCGTGCTTAAATCCCTTTTGAGAGGAGGATGCTGAGAAACACTGGTTATACCAAGGATTTCACGCACTCACCTGGACAGACACCTAGATGTTGTTGTTTAGTGATCTTGGAGAATTTACTTACAATGAATTATTCCAAGATCCTAAAACCTAAGCTTGTTGGTGCACCCTAGAAAAGAAAAGAGTGTAATTCATTTTATTTAGCGTTGATTTTAGTTGGATTTATTACTCAAAAAAGGGATATGATCGTGCAACTAGTGGTGTTATGATGCAATAGGAAGTAAAATGCACACCTAACAATCAATGCAAATGCATTGTGTCCATGAAAACAGGGTATGCTACTATGTGAAATGCACAATTCTTCTTCAAATGATAAATGCAAATTTCCTATATGAAGTCCTAACTAGTACTCCAAAGAAAATCTAATGCAAGTACAATGCAAAGTGCAAAATGCAATGCATGATGATAAGCAAATGTTTTTGGATTTTTTGAAAATAAAAGAGATGCAACAAGAAAAAGAATGATTCTATGACCCCTAGACTTTGCAAGTACACCCAAACAACACCCAAGAAAAGTACTAAGGTAAAATAACTCTAATGCACTAATCTCAAACAAAAAATTGAAAATGCCATGACAAGAACCTTCTTAAAAAAGAAAAGTTTAGCCTAAAAAAAACGTTTCTGGTCAGAAACAGGGTCTAAGAAGACCTAGGCAGTGCTAAAGGAGACTCAGTAAATATTAGAATTCACCCAAAAACCAATTATCTTCCCCAAAAAGGAAAAATCAATGGTATACGCGACTGTTCGCAGTAAACCCGTGTGTATACGTGGAAATCGCAGAGGAAACCACGTGTATACGTGACTGTAAGTCAAAAAATCGCGTACAAGAAGAAAATGTGCATAAAATCAAGGCAAACAAATAGGTTGAGACAAACTTCACACCAATCAGACTCTACCAGGCATACACGCCCCCATACCCGACACAGAAACAAAAGAGAAAGAGCAATTCAAATTCATTGAATGCCGAGAAAACAACCCCCAAAGGACAACTACTAGGAACTCCCCAGTGGAGTCGCCAATTCTATTATGGAGAGAAATTCCTATGGCTTGCGGTACCACAACAGACAGCTTGACTCTAGAAATCAATCCTTTCCAATATGCAATAGAAATTAAATGTCTAACACTAAAGGATCATACCTCGTACCTTATTCCGGACGGTTGAAGTAGATCCCCGTTGAGCTTTCCAATCTTTAGCTTGAATTGATCTATTACTTCCTCAACAACAAGTAAACAATACAAGCATTCTATATATCATGGTGTTAGATCTATTCTAGCATATATAATCAATAATGTAAAAGCATTTGACATGATCCCATGGATAAAATATTCATTCAAACACACATTATTGGACAGGAAAATATATTTCTATTAATATAAATCAGAGATTACAAGATACAACCTCTGACGACATGTCTACGAACCGGAGAAACTGAATCCCCCACTTGCACCTCCACCACTTCAATCCTCCATCTCTCGATAGCAAGCTCACAAGAAAAATGCAAGCTTGGGAAGAACACAAAAGTGCTCCAAGGGACAAAGGGATGCAGACTCAAGCATAAGTTCCGGCAACAATGGACTATAGTTTCGTTGCTCTCAATTCTCTCTTATGCCTTGAATGTACCAAGGGGTTCCTTATATAGCTTTTCAAAGGGGTAATGAAAGGTCAAATCTGAGCGATCTCAAGGCATAGGGAAGGCCAGAATTCAAATGAGTCGGATCCATGTCAAGGAAAACTCCAAAAGGATTTGGATTATGCACACATCCCGATGTATGCATTTTTAGTGGTCAAACCCGCGTATATACGCGCTTATAGGTTTAAAAGTCGCGTATATCATTTTTCATATGGTTTTAGGGATGATCAAGGAAACATCAAAGGACAAAAAGTGGTCCATAGGGTCTAAGGAGTCCGCAGTAGGACAGGGGAAGGACATACAAAGTGTGATTCACCTAGAGTGGTGAAATCCGCTATAACAGCTATTAAATTAATAAGGCTAATTACTGAGTGTGATGGTGTTATATTGATTAAGTTGTTTAGGAGTTCTGAAATTAACCAGTGGAAACAAAAGATAACAAGATGCAAGGTTTAAAGCATATAAGCACAGTAATGACACTCAATATATATATAATCAAAAGAATTGATCAAAGTAAATCACTGGTGCCTTAAATGGAGTCAACAGAGAAAATAATGTGCTTGCATGCGCTTGAAAGAATGTTTTTCAAATTTCTCTTGGTAGATTTTAAATTCGTGTGGAATGTGAATGAATTAAATTAGGAGAAAAAGGGACTCCAGAAATACCCAAGGGGTACTTGGAGTATGTCCAAAAGTGAACTTTCATGACTACTCGCAAGGTGTTTGTGGGATGGAATGGAGTGTCAAAGACTATTTTTCATAATGCACCCGTCAGGGTGTTATAGAGATCTGCGCCTCAAGGTAACTTTCCGGTTGTTCCCACTCCTTCGGGTATTTTTCCACCGCTTACAGTTTCTTCGAGGCATTGGATTTTCTCCTGATGGTTTGTCAATTTGGGAGGTGAAGACTAATTAATATATTCACTCAAGTCATTTTGATGTAGCTTGACTGATCGGATGAACCAGATCCAAGTGTAGAGCATACACATCGGAGTCTTGTCAATTTTAGTAAATTTTAAGAGTGTGTTCTTGTTAAAAAATAAGACCCTCCACGAACCTCTTTCAGTCCAAGTGGACCTCAATCAGGGAATCAAGGAGGGGTTGATTTTATTATGATTATCAAAACAATTAATGAAAATGGAATCATAGATACACAACACTGGTTTTCTAATTAGTCCTACCACACATCTCTTTCCCCTTGCGAGTCAATCGGGAAGTCGTGGGGTAAGTAGTATGATTAATTCTGAATTTAAAATATGTAATAATGCAAAATATTATCAAAGTATACAATCCTACATGTCAATGCTAAACTAGAATAGAAAAAAGGGAAAAAAGCAAAAAAGCAAAAAGGATGCGGATCCCCCCCAGGGGGGATGGTGAATAGGCTCGAAAGATCCTATTCAAAAAATATTTTTATTTTTATTAGAATCAATTACAATATCAGAAAACTGAAATTAATCCACCTGGTCATTATATGGAATGAGACCAAATGTTTACAAATTGCAAAAAATTGAAATTTTGGGAAGACAGAGACCCCTTGGGGGGTTTCGAATGGTCCAAAAACGATTTCCGGAAAGAGCCTCCTCCTATTTTCTATTACACCTTATAAAAAGCAGCAATATTATCACATTTAAATATGCCTAAAATTACTTTTGGATGAACAAACATTTTACCCAAAAATTCCAAGTTAAAACTAGTTTTTAAAGAACCGAAAAAGGAACCAAGGAAAGCAAGATTTCCTTGGGATATTGGCCTGATTTGGGGGCATACAATATGAAGCAATTAAATTTATAAATATAAATTTTTAGACTCTAAGGAAACAAGCTTTAGATCTACTTTCACAGCCTTGAAAAATGACAATTTTCCCTAAAACTAGATCTAGAATGGTTGTAAATTTTCTTTTAGGAATGAGATATAGTTTATGATATTTAAGAGGGAAATATATATCTAAAATAAAATATGAAATTAATATATCTAAACAATTTTAAAGCTGCAAACAAGTAACCAGACTGATTTTAGAAAAAATTGAAGGAGGAAGAGGAAAAGAAGAGCAATTGTTGCTGGAAGCCTTGAAGATCAACCGTGGATATTTCTGATGGAATGTTGAGGTACTATTCCTTTCAATGGTTTTGGAGATATTGAAGAAGAAAACTATATCAGCAACCTATCCAAGATAGGAATCTGCAACTAAATCCAAAGACTTGCCAAAATACTTGTGAGATCTGGTTAATACATAGATAGAGATTTTAGAATAACATGCATATAAAATTATAAAACATGATAAATCTAGATCTCTAAATATGCATCAAAAAGAAAAGAGATGGCCAATAAACTTATTAAAAAACTCCTTTCCTGTCATGATTATAATAAACTTATTATCAATCTTAGCAATGAATCCACAAATAATCAACAAATTATGAACATAGATACAGGTTACCTCAGTAAAACATGGCAATGCTCATCCACACATACAATGACATGACACCATATTGTCTCCAAAGCTTCACTTTATTCCAATAGTAAAAGATATTACACAGTATTACAAGAGCAATAGCTCTTCAATGCAACTCTTCCTGACTCGAAAAGGAGGCAACCATGCTTTATTTATACACAAAATTGAAACCCCATCCTAGACGGGGTGTAAATCCAAGGAGATAGACCACTACAGCTAAAGGAGAGTCCATCAATTCCTGATCTAAAGCTGAACTGAGCTTATACTGAGTCTAAATGTCAATCGAGGGGCTGATTGAGCTGACAGATCGACCTACTGAGTGAATCATCGACCACAGAGCTCCCAAAAGAGCCCACATGTGTGAAGGAGAGAGAGAGAGGGCATAATTCCCCATAAAGGAAGCTGAAGTTCAACTCTGGATCCACCTAGATCACCTCCTTCAGTCAAGGATTTGTCAGATCTAGTCAATCTGGTGCCAATGAGACCGATTTCAATCAAATCGGTTGAGAATCCACTCATCTAGGATTTTGGATTTGCTCCATTATTCATCAATTTATTAATTAAAATAATCAATAATTGATTTTTTTGGGATTTCTGACTCGAGTGATGGAAAATCGCTCAAAACTAGGAAGTAGTGGGTCTATAAGTTTACTGGGTTCTCTTAGCTTGAAAATGAGCACCTACATGACTGAATCTGACTTTCAAGCCCACTTTTATTATAAAACTAATTTTTCCAATTAAACTATTAAAAAATAGCCTAAGTTTTGGAAAAATTAAATTTTAATAAAAAATAGTGAAAAAACAAATAAAAAATAAAAAAACCTAGGGGGACTTAGACATGTTCATATGACTCGACCATGATGTCTAGCATGTTTATACATTGACACATAGACTTTAATAACCTCAATAGGCCTAAATTTCAAGCCGACCACGCCAAGTTTGGAGGTATTGAGTGAAAAACTCAGAAATTATCAGTCATTTATTCAACAACCAATAATAACCAAGGTAAAAACACCCTAGGATGATCGGATTGACAAATAAAGTCTAAGAGACTGAGTCTTTTACATAAACTATCATGCTATAAAATTTGTTACAATTCCCTCATGGGGTATGAACATGTGATATAGTACAACAAGCACTTCCTAGAAGCACTTCCGAAGGTCTTCTGAAGTCCGAACAAAAAAACTTTGTCCGGTTGACTAGGCTCACTTGATAAAAAAACACTAAGTACAACTTAGGTGGTAACAGGAAGCCAAGGTTTAAAATGGGGAAAATTAAATTAAATTAAATGAATCTCAATCTACTGTGAGGAAAACAAAAAAAATCCATCAAAATCATCAAATGAGAATGTAGATGGCACAAAAATTACCTCGGAAGCACCATTGTTTCCTGTTGTGATATTGTGACCACAGAGATTGAGTTTACCAATTTTTTCAATATATGTCTGAGATGAAATTTTTCATAAGCATTTATTGGACATATTTTAGATCAAACCTAGAAAATTCATTTCATTCAAAAACATTAAAAGAGCGAGAGGGAGTTGGAATTTCTTTCGAATTTTTTTAATGTTTTGAATTTTCATCTTGTCTATCATACAAATTTGGTTAAAAATAACCCTTTAATAATGAAATTTTATTTTGAAAAATGTTCTTTAATAATAATGTTTTTTATTAAAGAATTTGTTTCTCATTTAAAATATATATTTTATTGAGTTTAATTTCTAATTAAAAGATAACAATAGACTCAATAATAAAAACAATGTTTTTATTAGATGGTGTAGGAAGGGGAGGGATTCTTCTTAACCCTGATGAAATCCTTGAACAAAGCTATTCTTGGTGAATAGGAGAAGACACCAACAATATAGTGGAATAATTAGCGCTTTAGCAAGGACTCTATCAAGCTAAGGCAAAAAATATTACTGAAATAAATGTTTTTGGAGACTCATGAACTGTGATCCAAGCTCTCATTCCAATAGACACCCCAATGATATGAGACTAGGGAAAATGTGCAATAAAATAAAGTTCCTCATGAAATCTTTTCACAACATTAAAATCTTCCACATCCTCCGTGATCTTAGTGGAGAAGCTGACAAGGCAACCAATGAAGCAGTCCCGCTGGAAAAAGGAACGTTGAATTTGAATGGTAATAACTAGCATAGATCCAATCCTAGGATCTATCAAGCACCAAGAGGGATCAAATACATGGAGGTGAAAATATCTTCTTAAGTATTCCAGCTATCACCTTTGGTGTGTCCTATATATATCCATTGATTTGATTCAAACCAAAAGACACATCTTTTTGTTTAAGGTCGACATATAATATTTGTATTATTATATTTAATATTATTTATGGTTGACATATAACATTTTTTATTTTGTTAGTAACAAACATTACAATATCTCCCCCATACATGGTTTTAAAACCATGTGGAAGGCCCTCCTAAAACCATGGGTTGTTTAGGAGGCCTTGTACATGGTCTTAAAACCATTTGCAAGGCCCTCCTAAGCCATGTACAATAAAACCATGGGTTATTTGTGTGGCCTTGCACATAGTTTTAAAACAATTTGCAAGACCCTCCTAAACCATGTACAATAAAACCATGGATTGTTTACGAGGCCTTCCACATGGTTTTAAAACCATGTGCAAGGGCAACATTTTTTTGTGGATAATTCAATTTTTTATTTTTTATTATTTTGTTAGAAAGGATCATTACAACATCTCCCCCATATTGTGTTATTTTTCTGACCGACATTTATTTTGGCGGGTAACTAAAATTTTTATTTTTTATTATTTTGTTAGTAATATGGACAAAATTTACAAGATCTCCCTCATACATGGATGTAGAGCGCCTCTTGGCACAATGAACCCTTTACCCTACCATAAGACCTCCAACTTGTTAGCTAAATACATGATCATCTCAGTGGATTATGTTAGGCACATAGACAAGACAGGTGGGAAGAAGATCTCATGCGAGTGGGCCCAATGTCAACACCGCAACATAAGGGTAATATCCTCGTATTCCATAATCACTCTGTCTTTATTTCAAATCTACAAAGATCTCTTATATACAGGATGGCATGTATGGGAAGTTCTCTCAAGCTCTTGGATGGGCATTCAGCTAAGGTCACGAGGAAGACATAGGTGTTCACTTGTTGGGGTCTCCATTACCACAAACAAGACGAGAGGCTTGTTAACGCAAAATATTGCTTAACTTTCTCTATACAGCCTACACCACATACAAACATCCATTTCATAACCCTTTTTGACCTCCATATCTATTTTTAACCTTATTCTCTCTCAAAAGATCAAACAATAATAAAAAAATCCTTAAAAACCCTCAAAAAGAGTTAAAAAGCTCACAAAGGGGCTAAAGCCCCCAAAAAGGGCCTAAAACCCCCAAAAGAGATAAAAAAACATGAGAAAGGGGCTTAAAACCCTAAGTAGGGCCCAAAACCCTAATTAGGGGATTATAAACCTAAATAAATAAATAAAACTATAAATAAAGGGGTGGAGGTCCCCATCACACATGAAATTTTCATTCCGCCATTACTATACTTGCATGAGTACTTTGAGAGACCATCACTCTTAAGCTACTCATCTCAAGCTACCAAATCTTTCATTTTCCCCATTTTCTCCCCTTCTTGTGTAATGATTCAACCTCCACACTACCCATACCTGTGGAGAAGTGGTACCATCCAAAGTTAGGGCACAGTGTCCCCCTTTCAAATAGCCCAAAAGGTATAAGAGTGTAGTTATTTTTTGTTTAGTTTGTATATTGTATGTACTTGTTGGGTGTGTTCTACTATTTTAAATACACCTACTATTTAATTATCGACCGGGGTTGGTAGGATTAGAGTTAATACAAAATATATGCAAAGGTAAAAAGGCTCCTAGGGTGTCGTGGAGATATTTTAATAAACGAAAGATCGAAAGATATTTAAAAATGAAAAACCCAGTCAAACTCCTAAGACTATGTATATAATCGGAATGGACTGGAGTATCAAATGTTAAATATCTACTAAAAAGAGAGATATAAACAATAATACTTATAACTTTAGACACTAAATCATACATAAAAGGAATTATAACAACTGAACTAAAAATTAACCAATTAACTACTCCTTAAGCGGCAGGCTGAGGTAAAAAGACAACTTATCTTACAAAAATAGAAAACTGAAAAAGCGAGTAGAAAAATTAATAAAGATAGCAAAAAGAAGTAAGTAGAAAACTTAATAAAAATATTTAAACTCTATTCTTCATACATAAATAAATAAAACTTTGAAAGAAGCAAGTAGAAAACTTAATAAAGATAATTAAAATCTATTCTTCAATAAATACATACCAAAAACAAGAATGATTCCTATGATTACAAATAATCTATCTTCCTATTAAAAATAACATATCTAACCCTAAACTCTATATGCAAACAAAGATAACCATGACGTAAAACAACAGTCAGTGTTTAATATTCAAGAAATAAGAACAACTTAATCCATTTTTAATTTAAGGTGAAAAATAAAATAAAAGAAGAGTAATAAAACCTTAATCAATAACCTAAAACAGTCAAACTTTAATTGTAATGCTTAAACAAAACTACCAACTACAAACATAATCCAAATTTTGACAAAACAAAACTAGAAACAATCTTAAAATATATAAAAAATAGTAAAAACAGAACTGAGGGTTAAATGACAGACTGAACAGTAGGTCTATAAGGGGTGACTGAATGGTAGACTAGATAGACGGTCCGAATGGCAGTCCGTATAGTTGAAAATGATAAAAACTAACCTAAATGAACTAATTCTTTAGCTGAAGTTATGCAGTTCTAAATATAATGCATGGAATTAATAAACAAACCTATTTAATCAGCAAATTAACTTCAAACTAACTCTTAAACAAAAAGAAAGCATTGCATATTAAACTAATTAATAATCTAGAAATTAAATTAAACAAATTGGAAATTAAATTAAGCAAATTCATGACAGGAAATAAATAAATAGAACTGAATCTAAATGAAAGCAAACTATTTCATATAAGCAAATTCATAACAGGAAAAAAATAAACAAGACTGAATTCTAATGGAAACAAACTACTTTATGTGTTTAGAAATAAAGACTAAAAACAATACTGAAATGAAATGACTGTAAATAAAATAACTAAAATCAAATAACTGGAAACAAATAACTGAAAGAAAAGCTATGCGTGCATCTACTTGTTTAATTGATTAAATAAAACTAAGCTAATGCAGTACAGGAAATACAATAGCATTTACTATTATCTAATGACAACAAACTGGAAATTAAATTAGACTAGCTAAAACAAAAAAGAAAGAACTGAATTAAACAAAGAAATGAACCTCTAGTTGATGAGGGGCCCTCTCAACAATCAGGGGTGATGTCTGCTAACTCCTACTCAAACGCAATCTTCAACAGTAATGCATACAGCTCTTTATTCAACTTCAGAAACAAAATTACAGTGTTTATGAATTGATTAACAAAATACTTCTCTAACTCTCCTGACTAACTAACTATGATCTATATTCAGAGACTGATATATATAGTCTACATGAGATATGAGCAAGTCGACCCTCAAAGGTCGACTACTCTCTAATTTTAGTCAATCTTTAAAGGCACATAATTGATTTGCAACCAACGCATGGACATCTTCCTTCTTCATTGCGATCGTGGCATAATGTGGTGAGTCTACTCCTTCTTTAGTGTAAATAGGCCTCCCTCAGCGTGCTTGATGTGGTGACGATCCCTTCCTTAGCATGGAGGATGGACTAGTGTTGAGAGTAGGCATGTACACAGCATCAGGTTTCTAGAACACATGTCCTTCATCAGCGTGAGCGTGTGGACTGGTGGTGTTGTGGAGGGCAAGGGCGATGACACAATCAGTCTTCTAGAATGCAGGCCATTCTATCCCTTTAATGCACACGCTTATGATAGTTTAATATTAAAACAGAGGAGGCCGTGAGTAAACAAGAAATGTCCATCCCTTTGAACGTGTGGATAGTGAGCAGCTAGGTGGAGCAACTTGCCTCCTAGGGCACTATCACTTCTTGTTTTGTCCCAAAGATGACCTAGTCTCTACTGTTTGGACTGTTTGTATGACTCAGTCGCCGCTGTCCAGTAGATAGAAGCGACATGTTTGTTTTTTAATCAATTTTACATACATTTTCATGTCTAGTTGACTGTTAAAATGCAAATATTCCTACTACTATGTTAGTTTCTGCAAGTTTAATTTTAGTATTTTATTATTAAAACACATTGGAAATTAATCGTCTTGGTCATCCCTTCCTCCTCTACTCAGTCAAAACCCTCCAGGGTCTTTTGAGATAAGAGGGAGGGTTGACCAAGCTTAGTAATAGGCACCTATCTTTGGAATTGTTCTTTTCCACTACAAACAAGTGTCTTGAAAGCTAGAGGGAGTGGAAACTGGTGGGATTTTCACGGTGTTCACGTCCTCCCTTTTGAGAACCAAGAATTCGAGGAGTGACATGTAGTTCTACGAGTGGGCTTGTTCCCACTTTGATGAGATCCCAACACTCCTTCTTGGACTTGAGGGATACAAAAATAGGGTAGTCACACTATTGATTCACTTTTATAGTTTGTATTGTGGTTTGTCTCTATTTTATTTTACTGGTTCACATGTTACAGTTTGTATTTCCCATAGCTTGATCAATACAGAAAATCTAGTATCATTTTCTCACCACATAATTAAAAAAAATAATAAAAAATAATAACAAGCTCACACACAAATTGCACACAGTCACACCATATAATTCAACCAAACTCGATTCATGACCCCGAGCAAACCATAAAAATAACTAATTTACCTAATCAAAATATTACGGTTTGACAAAATAGGTCTCAACCTACTTAACTGTGGGAAGTGCTTGGGATATGCCCTAAAAATCATTATGAGGAGTACCACAGGAACCCCAAAGTAGCTAGCCAATGAGAGGAATTTCCAAGTGAATGGGAGATGACCCCTTTCGATTGACTAGGAACACCTTTGGGAGTAAAAATCCAATCACTGTCTTTTGGCAGCCTTGGCGGCCGAGTGACCACCTGTGAACCAATAGGAATCCATTAAACCGGGATCCAAAATTCATTACTAGTTACCACCAGCATGACACCATTAATCCACCATGCTCTTCCTCACACCAAAGAGGAAATCCCCCTCAGTTTGGGTCTTTATACCATCAGTGTTGAGGCCCTCCTAGATAACCCTCTTCACCATCAAAAGGCCATACAACCTATGATTCTGACTCAAATTCCTATAAATCTAATCCAAACCTTCTCACTGCACTATCTATCCCTATGGTTGGAGTAAATCTTGATCCCCTCTTCGGAGTGGTGGTTGGTAGCGAACCCATGTCCCTGCCTCACATCATTACCAACATCCTGTCTAGCGGTCCCAGTACTACTGTGCATACTATTATGAATCTGCTACCCATTAGTGGGCCCCCCACACCAACTCCTACAATTCCCACAATACCACCTTTCATACCTCGAGGTAGTGGCCCTTCCATGAATGTCTCGAATATCCCCTTTGTGGGAAGTCAACTTCAGGTGCCCCCAGTCATGCATGGACATCACGCTCCTGCAAACTACGCCACCATCATTGCTCCTTCCTGCACAAACCTTGGGTCTAACCTCCCATTCATGGCTTGCCTCAACTTTCCTGATTTGGCCAGGTTAATGAATGACATAATCAGCCATCAACCCCATTGGCTTCCTATGCCAACCAAACTCTCATCATACATTCCAAACATTTAAGGGAAGGCAGGTGAGTGCCCCCAAAACCACATCATGTTGTTTCATCTATGGTGCTCTTCAAACAACATTGTGGATGATTCGATCAGACTTAGGCTATTCCAACACACCCTCACAAGCACCGCATCCAAATGGTATATTGAGCTACCTACACCCTCTTATCCATACTTGAATTCCTTAGCCTTCGTGTTCCTACAATATTTCCAACTCCCCTTGAGATATGATGAGGGCATTGACATCTTGCTATCTTTCCACCAAAACACTACGATTCACATAACTGACCACATCCACGAGTGGCGACGACATCGTATCTTGTGCAAGAGTAATCTTGATAATGGGATATTTCTGGACTGGTTCTTAAAAACCTTGCTACCACCTATAGCCAAGGACATCACATCCAAACATCCCCAATCTAAGGAAGAGGCCATCTTGAAGGCCCAACAAATTTACTTGATTTATGCTCAATCTAGATACCTATACACCATCATTCCAAACGCTCCTTGTGCTGACACCTCTCACTACGCTGCGCCGGGGGCATCCCATGCTGTAGATGGAATCATAGGTTATGTCTACCAACACCCATAGTACTACGCGGAACCACACCCAAGAAACACCCCTAGTTTTGTGTACCCACACCAAGTACCCAACTACTCTAGGATGATGGCACAATCCAGAGCCACAACCTCTTATGTGCAGCCCAGACCACACCAGCATGCCCATGCATCGACTTGGTCGGCACAGCCGTATTCGAGACCAAGGATCGTATCTGTAGCCCCTCCAGCTCCTCCAACCTAGTATGCATCACCCATGCAAGTTGCTCTATCCCCCGCTCTAGCTCCTCTGATATCCATGGGACAAGTTTTTTCTCAACAGAATCAACCCAACTAACTGTTGGAGCAGGATCCCGCAGCTACAGAAGAAGCTGCTAGTTTTGGCGGAAAGAGAGAAGTTTTGGGGGAAAAAGGATAGGGCAAAGCTACGACGCCGTAGCACGTTTCCAGTTGGAGAGAAGAGCTGGAAACCATGACTTTTGGGATAGAAAATTCAAGAAGGCAACGGTACCTGAGCGACCGAGAGAAGGAAGCTCAACCACTGCATTGAAGGCAACGGCGGAAGACAGGAGGGCTCAGCGACCCTCATAAAGAATAAGGAGCAACGAGGCTCAAGCATTGAAGGCGAAGGACAGAAAGAGAAGCGGTGCATAGTACCCATGGTTAGTGCCCATTTGTTGATTGCATGGGCAGACCCAGGTTTACTATAATTAATCAACAACACCCAAAACTCACTGGCCCTTTCGGCGACAGACCACGGAGCGATCTGAAGTCTCACCCGAAGTGAATCTAATGGGTTGGCCAAGACTCAAGTGTCTTGGACCAGGTTCCGCGCATCCTACTTCTTTTCTCTTACTCATGCGTGCCACTAAATCAACTAGCTCTGCGCATCGCATGTCCCCTTCTACTCGCAGCACTTTTACCCGTGCGATGCTTAACCCCACGCAAGTCGCACGATTTCCTCTCGCGTCGCACAACTTCCACTTACTCACAATATTCCCAACCTTACTGCATCTCTGCGCACTGCGGAATACCCATCCTCTCCTCAACGCTAAGCCCTTAGCTCGTAGTATCGCGCACCGCAGCTCCTCTGCCAATGCGATACCGCCTCTCTACGATATCTTACCACTACGACTTGGCGCTCTTAGCGTTGACTGTGCTGATGTGCGAAACTCTACTTCTCAGAAGTATATTGTGAGTAACTGGTCATTAGAGACAGACGTAAGGAGTCTTTAAATAGCCTACTAAAATGCTTCAACTTGTCTTTATCCTCTTGCATTATCATGGGTGGAACAATACATACATTCAACTACTGCTACTATCATTACATGCATAATAACCAGTAACAATAAGCAAATACAATCACATTCATACAACACATAACACGCAGATTTAACGTGGTTCACCCCCAGGATGGGAGCTACGTCCACCAAACTGTGCTTCTATTATATATCTTGAGGGAAGTTAGCACAGTCTGTTGCACTGCATATGCAGCGCGAGGTCTCTTCTAGACCTCTGGTCTATCTCTATGTTTCCTTTCTTCCAATATATCCTTCCCTCTCTGTTCTCTCTGTGGATGGTTACCTACATACTCAAATGACTCACAGACAACTAGGTGTCTGGATCGTTACAACGCAGTCTGTCTGACTGATTCCTGAGTCTACAAAACTATCAACTGACCAACTTAACTAACTAATTGATTAGCTAACCCTTTACAATACAAAAATGCAAGCTTTTATAGGCAGCCCGAAGGTCGTGCCATTACAACACTGTGGGCCTGTCCCAACAGTAAACCCATACCCTAAATAGTGACAGTCGGTCCTCTCTGTCCTTGAGGTAGCCGCTTCCCATCACACTGCAGCTCTCTGCAGTCTTCCATGCTTCCCGGCACTGACCATGGGTACTATGCACCGCTTCTCTTTCTGTCCTTCTCCTTCAATGCTTGAGCCTCGTTGCTCCTTCTTCTTTATGAGGGTCGCTGAGCCCTCCTATCTTCCGTCGCTGCCTTCAATGCAGTGGTTGAGCTTTCTTCTCTCGGCCGCTCAGGTACCGTTGCCTTCTTGACTTTTCTATCCCAAAAGTCATGGTTTCTGGCTCTGCTCTCCAGCTGGAAATGTGCTACGGCGTCGTAGCTCTGCCCTGTCCTTTTTTCGCCAAAACTTCTCTCTTTCCTCCAAAACTAGCAGCTTCTTCTGTAGCTGCGGGATCCTGCTCCAACAGTCCCCTAACACTTACTTGTGGCTCACCCCCGAGCCACTACCAGCAGGTGTCTCCTGTTGTAGCTTCTCCTTCGCCTCCTACGAAGTTTTCTGCAACTTACCCCAAAGTTCTGCAACTTCATTCTTCATTACCTCGGCACGCTCTTTCTGGAGTTTCGGTAACTTAGCTCGGTGGGCTTTCTTATGCTTTCTGCCCATAGTCACGGTGTCGTTCTCTTCGCTGTTTCTTCTTTATGAGCGCTCTAGTGTTTGAGAAGTGTTCCACAGATATCCTTTCCTCTTTATGTAGGTTAGAACTTTTATCACAAGGAAAATCTGTATCTTCCATCCTCCTCAAACCTTTCCTTCCATCTAGAGCCTCGTGGACGGAGAAGAAGCAACCCATGAACTCCGCTCCAAGGACAAGCCTTTGTCCTCGTTCTGGAAGTCTCCCCTATGCTGGGTTTGCAGTCTTCTTCCACTTCTCTTCTCTTCGAAGTAGTCCAGGTCCATAGGCTGCCTTGGATCCTCAGGGTTCTGTTTTGCCTTTTCTTGCTCAGCAACCCTCTCCAAGCATGCACGCTGCCTCTAATTTATGACAACCATATGTTGTTTCTTTACCTTAAGAATCTTTTATTCTTCGGTTAGCTGATCAGATAGGTCAGCGACCTTCTCCCGTTGCTTTCTTTTTCTGATTTTTACCTTCCTTCTAGCGGGAGATTTCTTCTCATCAGTCTTCTACTCTGCTTTCTTATCTTCAGTGGTCGGCTCGGCGTTCTTCTTCTCCTTAGCGGAGACTTTAGTGACAACTTCTACTTCTGGCGCTTGACTCTTCATCCCTAGAGACTGTCTAACTTGTTCTGTACTTAGTTTCACAACCCTGGGCGACGTCGTCATGGCGGATCTACGGTCACCAGGACCAGGGTCAAAACGTCTCAACATGCCTTCTAGAGGTTCGCTTTTAGTCAGAATCCGCTTGGCTCAATACTCTGGGTGTGCAGTGGCTTCGAATTCTGGAATTCACTATACTCTGTAACTGGTTTGGCTAATACTGCACAGGGGATACTCAGGACTGCTCTATATGTCTCTCGGATGTTTGCAAATGTGACTCTCGTACCTGGGTAGTTCCTATATTTATGACGAGTCAACGCTCCCGGATGGAGCGGTCATCCCAGTAAAACCCGTCGGACTTAATTATTGCCTGGATGAGACCATGCCCGCCATTCCGATCCTCAATCAATGTGGAAATCTGCTCACGTGCTACTCGAATTGTGCGTGCTCAGGTGTCGGTCTTGTCAAAGATTTTGCCAAATCTAGAAACTTAATGAGGCCTGCCGCCAAATCTACGGTAAGGGATACCAGTCATTTCCTCATTAACTGCCTGTCAGACCGTGACTTGAAGGTCCACTGTTAGTTTCCAAAATGGACACGTGGCACGGTGACACGTCGCATTGCTGCGATGTAATATCCTTGTCACCTGCGCAACCAAACGATGTCAAATTTTTTTTATTTTTATTTTTGCGCTGGTGCGATTCCTCCTGACTAGGCTATCTGCCGGTGTAGACTAGTTCCCGGTGCGATGCCTCCTTTCAACTACACTAGACATCTGCACCTCTATAAACTGTTCATGCTAGGGCTGGGGGGTGGGGAGGCTGTTACTATAGAGCTTCAGTCTACTGCCATTAATCCATGTGGGCAAGAGCTCCCCGTTCAGCTGGCGGAGCTGAACGGCACCTCCTTCTGTGACTCGTTGGATCTGGTATGGCCCCATCCAATGTGTTTTGAACTTCCCTAGAAACTTAATGAACTTCCTGTCATAAAGGAGCACCACTATGACTTGGCCTCTCTGCGATATCTTACGAAGAAAGAAAAAACTACTTTTTTTTGCTCGTGTTTTCAACATATCTCCTTGTGTTTTTACTCAAATTTCAAGTGGGAGGGTTCATTGGATGCAGTAATTACACATCCAACGAGTACCCAAACTGTATACTTTTGAAGTGCCCCACTACCCCAAAAACAAGAAATACCTAAAAAATGTGTTGGTGATGTCATCAACATGTTTTCTCAAGTATTTCTTGTCTTTGGGGTAAAGGGGCACATCAATAGTATGCAGTGTGGGTACTCATTAGATGGGGAATTTAATTCCGCATCTACCGAGCCCTCCTGCTCAAAATTGAAGAAAGAAAATAGGGATATATGTTGAAAATACAAACAAAAAAAGTAATTTTTTTTATGACAAATATGTCAAGTCAACCATTATGGTTGACTCATTTTATTGAAATTCTATTGGTATTGAATTCTAACTCACAAGAATTTATTGTTGGCTCATTTTCTTATAAGCCCCATTTTAGACCCCAAATTTCCTCTAATGGATGTTCCCGCATGACGGGAAGATTGTGACGGTGGACCAATTAACTTACCACAAGCTGTAGGGGATGACCACACCATCCAATGTCATCCCCACCATTAATACCTCCATCAACAATGCAGCCACCCCTTCCTTATTGGATGTAGGCCCCAAATTGTTCTCTGACACCTCCATGATGGTTTCCTTCCCTTTATTATCTTCTCTAATAGTATCAAGCGATACCATGTATTTTTGCATGCTCTCTGTTAGGATTATTAATCCTCCCTAGTCCAAATTTGGTCATATGTCTAAATCAGGAGTCATGTCTAAATCGAGATTCCATCCATTCTATTTATAGTCATTAGCACCATTGGGTCCACTTGGCCTAATTGGGGCACATGTTTTAGTTACTAAAGTGTGGGGAACACTAATTAAGGATTAATTCCATTGATTGCACTTAATTGCATTAGTTTAGGAGCCTCCTAGACCAATCCCTATAATTTAGGAGCCACTGGGAGTGCCGAAACCAACCAAGGTCAGTTCAATTCAGTTAATGACTAGTCAAGCTAAGTTAGGAGTCAGTTACATTCAGTTCTATTCCTCTACATTCAGTTAGCACTAGGTTTACTTGATTGCAGTCATGAGGGGTGCATTTCTCACCTACCACAGTCAGTTATCCTTATTCAACACTAAATGTAACACTTGAGTTGTGTTTTAGAGCTCCAATGAACTCCGGTTATGGTTTAGACAAGTTCAGTTAACTACTGAGTCCTCCGATAGTGATTTAGACAAAGTCTTAGTTACCTACAGTTAAGTAGAGTCTATCAATTCAAATTTCCTCATGTGCATTCGAATTTCATGTGGCTATTAAATCCATTGTATTTCATTGTAATTATTATCTGATTAATTTTTTACTAATGAAAGCATTCACAACTGCAAGCCATTTTTGCACTGTTTCATTCTTCAATTGCTGATTAAATTGTGTGATTTATTTTGTGAGTTTTGTGTTTGTACATAGATCTATGTGTTCAATTTAATATGGTATCAGATCCTTGGTGGACAAGACACATCTCCTCCTCAAATCTCCAGCTGGATCATTTTTTTTTAGCAAATTGCTCCTTCCAGTACTACACTAGAAGCAGAGAATTTACCACTTAATATCCCAAGTTAGGAAATTGTTGATCAAGCTTGCTTGATCAACTATTGTGGGTGTGAAGGAAATTCCAAAAGTGAAGACTATCGACCTTATTTTGTATGTTTGATTGTGTGATAGGTTATCAGCTTCTTCTCATTGTATTCACTATAGCAGCTCAGTCCTTCTTACTACATTCAAAATGGCTCATCTAGTGGAGCCTCTCACTCTCTTCAACTATCACCAGTAGAAGGAAAACATGGTGGTAATGCTCCACACCAAGTATCTCTTCAGACTCATAGAAGAAATATATAAAGAGCCAGATTCAGATAAAGACAAAGCTAAGAACATGAACAGGCTTGATGAATCCCATTGACACTTGCTCTCCTTAGTCTCTAGAGATGTTTCATTCCACATCCAAGAATTGAAGACTCCCAAGGAGGTTTGGGACAATATTGCCTCCTTATTTGATAAGTAGGATGAAATGAAGATCCATCAGCTAGAAAATGATCTGATTACTCTCAATCCATCCAATTTTGAATCTCTAAATGAATTCTTCACAAAGTTCAAGAACCTGATATATCAGTTGAAGCAATGCAAAGTGAAGAAGGATGAATATCAGCTAATCCTTGCCATTCTCACAAAGCTCAATGTAGAATACTCAGTATTTGTATCCACCTTCCAAACAATAAGGCTCACTACTCCAAATTGGAAGATGCCCACTCTTAATCCCTTCATCCAATCTCTTATTTCAGAGAATGTTAAATTGATCCAAATGGGGATCATTCAATCTCCCAAACATCTAGCTCTAGTTGCAAGAGGAGATAAGGTAGCGAATGACAAAGGGAAGCAAAGAGATGAGTTCCCTATGAAGAAAGAGTAGTCAAAAGAAACTTCAGGTTCAAAGAGAATCAAGAATAATGGAAAAGGAAAGGTCCTCTGCTCTTATAGTGGAAGGGGATTTCATTCAGAAAGCTCCTGTATGAGAAGACAACTTGATCAAATGGCTCTTGTTTTGACGAATCATAAAATTTATGTACCTACTAGCGCAAGGAAGGATGAATTTGAAGAAGAAGAAGAAGATGAAGAATACCAAATGAAATTCCATGCACTGAAGGCTTACTGCACATCAACACATGTCTTCCTCATTGATTCTGGAGCTTCCAACCATATGGATACATCCAGAGAATCATTCTGTTCTTTTCAATTTTTTGATGGTCCTAGTATTCAGATGGGCAATAATAGTAAAGTCAAAACAAAGGGGAAGGGATCTATCAAACTTTAACATGGAAGGTTCAAAGATGTGCTATTTGTTCCCTCCCTAGCTTCAAATATATTATTTTTCTATCATATGACCCATACTAGATCTCCAAAGCGAGTGATATTTGGTCCTGACTCAGTGGAGATCACAGATATCTCTACTAGGAGCATCATATCAAAGGGTACTACAAATCATGCTTCAAAAGCATATGAGTTCTCACATTTCATGCCTCCTTTAGAACCAATGCACTCTCAGTAGCCACTTTTAAGGGAAGGTAAAATCATTGCACCTACTTCTTTTACAACTTATACTAGTATTACAGATCCATCTTAATCAGTTTGTAAGATTAAGATTCAGGGTGACTCAGATCTAGATTCAGTCCCTACTTCCAAAATGGAAGCTAGGAAGATGACTGGAAACTTACCTGACACTCAGAAAGGAAAGAACCTTGCACTATTCCATGCAATATTACCTCCTTCAGAGTGTAGAAATTCTGACCAGCAATAGATTAATTTCACTCACAAAAAATTACAATTGATCATGCAAAATTGTCAACAATGGAGACTGAATATGCAGCTGTAACACAAAATTATATTAAATCAGTGTACAATAGCCAACCCTATAATAACATAGGTTGCTGAATATATATAATACATCAATAGGTCAAATGCATAAGGAGGCATCCAAAACTAGCATAAAGCAGGCTTACCCAAAATAGGCAAATCCCCCATAGGTGTAAAAAGCTGATCCCAAATCTGTCATGAGGCTCAAGAATTGGCAAGGGCGCATGGGAAAGCTAATGAGTGGCAGAATGGAAGATCATACATTCTTTTGCATGGAGGAAAGAGTGGAGGAGTAAAAGGCAACAAAGCTGATTCACCTCACCTAGTCTTGCTTTCCTATGTGCCTTAAAACACTGAAAAAGTAGGGAATAAAGCAGAAAAAGCAGATAGGCATCTAGGAGGCCAAGAATAAATCAGATTTGATTCCTAAGGCTTTCCCAAGTGCTACATGAGTCAAATATGGCAAGTTTGACCTCTATGGATAGGAAATTAGCAACTTGCACATGGTGGGA
>LPNX010671101.1:360522-385115 GCA_001517045.1 Pseudotsuga menziesii
AATACAATGGCTCTGATACCATGTAGAAATTCTGACCAGCAATATATTAATTTCACTCACAACAAATTACAATTGATCATGCAAAATTGTCAACAATGGAGACTGAATATGGAGCTGTAACACAAAATTTAATTAACTCAGTGTACAATATCCAACCCTATAATAACATAGGTTGTTGAATATATAGAATACATCAATAGTTCAAATGCATAAGGAGGCATCCAAAAATAGCATAAAGCAGGCTTACCCAAAATAGGCAAATCCCCCATAGGTGTAAAAAGCTGATCCCAAATCTGTCATGAGGCTCATGAATTGGAAAGGGCACATGGGAAAGCTAATGAGTGGTGGAATGGCAGCTCAAAAATGCTTTTGCATGGAGGAAAGAGTGGAGGAGGAAGAGGCAACAAAGCTGATTCACCTCACCTAGTCTTGCTTTCCTATGTGCCTTAAAACACTAAAAAAGCAGGGAATAAAGCAGAAAAAGCAGATAGGCACCTAGGAGGCCAGGAATAAAGTATATTTGATTCCTAAGGCTTTCCCAAGTGCTACATGAGTCAAAGATGGCAAGTTTTACCTCTATGGATAGGCAATTAGCAACTTGCACATGGTGGGACTCATGGACTAGGAAAATAAGACAAAAATAAATGAATTAATGTCTAAGTGGGTAAATACTATGGGTTGATTATTCTAACACAGAGAGATGCAATATAATCCCTGTAAGATGGTATATGGAAAGGGATCAGTCTCACTACATTCATAAGAATGGATGTGATCATACACCTCTTCATTCAACAAGAGACAAAGGTTACATTCCTCCTTCCTTCCATCATCATTTTTGGAGAAGAAGGAGAAGTCTACATGCCAGGACCTAGAATACCTGTGCACAACACACCATGCATGTTGCTTCGCTACCTCACAGAGATGAAGATTGCAGTAACATATTTTCAAGTTTCTCAAACTTGAGACCTGATTCTACCTGCTTATATAGAAGGGGGGCTTTTTTCTCATGTGGTTTTTCCCCAGCTCCTTATATTAAGTAGTTACTTTATTTTACTTGATGTAATGGGTGACCTATGGTATTAGTTACCAAGGCCCATAGTTTGTCCAAGTTATCATTCAGGGGGGGTGTTAGGATTATTAATCCCCCTTGTCCAAATTTTGTCATATGTCTAAATCAGGAGTCATGTCTAAATCGGGAGTCCATCTAGTCTATTTATAGTCATTAGCACCATTGGGTTCACTTGGCCTAATGGGGGCACATGTTTCAGTTAATAAAGTGTGGGGAACACTAATTGAGGCTTACTGCCATTGATTGCACTTAATTGCATCAGTTTAGGAGCCTCCTATACCAATCCCTACAATTAAGGAGCAACTAGGGCTGCCGAAACCAACCAAGGTCAGTTCAGTTCAGTTAATGACTAGTCAAGCTAAGTTAGGAGTCAGTTACATTCAATTCTAGTCCTCTACATTCAGTTAGCGCTAGGTTTAATTGACTACACTCATGAGGGGTGCATTTCTCACCTACCACAGTCAGTTATCCTTAGTCAACACTAAATGTAACACTTGAGTTGTGTTTTAGAGCTTTGATGAACTCCGCTTATGGTTTAGACAAGGTCAGTTAACTACTGAGTCCTCCAATAGTGATTTAGACAAGGTCTTAGTTACCTACAGTCAATTGGAGTCTATCAATTCAAATTTCCTCATGTGGATTTTAATTTCATGTGGCTACTAAAGCCATTGTACTTCATTGTAATTATTATCTGATTAATTTTTTATTAATGAAAGCATTCATAGCTACAAGCCATTTTTGCATTATTTCATTCTTCAATTGTTGAGTAAATTGTGTGATCTATTTTGTGAGTTGTGTGTTTGTCCACATATCTATGTGCTCAATTTAATACTCTCATCCAATACCGTTGCACCTAAGCCCCAACCAAATATGCAACCCCATCAACAACCACATCCTCAAATGCAATCACCAGGGAATTAATAGGGCTCTCTCCCAGTCTATATGATTCCCTTCCTTTTCCCACCATCTGACATCGTCATTAAGCCTGCTATGGCTACTTTAAATTTACCAAACTTTACATTGGGGATTCCTATGTGTTACCTTGAACCACCTTCCCAGCCTCCAATGCCCTAGGTTGTGTTGAATATCATGCAACCCATTGTGGTCAAGACACACCCCTCTCCTAGCCCACAAAAACCTCTTTCTGGACCTACATCAGCCCATCCTCCTCCAAAAAGGACCTCGGGCAGAAAAACTAAAGTAGTCATCCAACCTCGGCCGACTCCACCGTGCACTGTGTGCAATGTATAGGGTCATGAAACCTAGAATTTTCCATAAATACCCATCCTTCACACACATATAGATGCCATGGACACAACGAATAATCTTGCGATAGTCGTCCTCCCGACTCATCCAATAGTAAAACACAAGTATTCAAGGAAAAACCATGCATGTGCACTTTACAGATTGTATGGACATTATTCTCACCACTTCCAAGACTTGGTTGAATTTTGAACCACCCTTAGCAATCTTCAGAAAATTTCCCTGGAATCCGAGATCACTATCATTTAGGAGATCCACCCTCTAGTTTCTTCCTCAACCACCACAACCATTTACATGATGTCCAAATCCACTGACCCTCCCATGTCCGCAACCATCAACGAGCCCTCATATATATCCAATAATTCCTTCAGAAATGATGAGGAGATACTTGAGGCCTTAACCAATCCTAAACACATGGGATGACATGCACCATCGCTCTTTATTTGTCCCTGGGGAACCATCGTCAACATCAAACCAATATTCAATTGAGACCAAGGATTTAATCATGGAAAGGTAGATTGGTTCAAAAATCCTATCTCAACTCTCGACGCCTTTGAAGAAGGAAATATGGCTAATATCTCACCTACCATCAAGGTTAACATATCAACCAATCATGAGATCGTTGAAGAGATTACATTGGGCACATCATGATCCTATGAAGAAGCCGCTTCCTACAAAGCGCCTTCTCAAGAATTCGGTGACATCTTTGCTTGGTCCTACACCGAGATGTCAAGATTGGATCCGTCCATAACTAAGCACCAGATTGACACATGGCCTGATGTAGTGCTCATTCACCAAAAGCAACTACACATCCATCCTGCCAAAGCTACTGTGGTCAAAGAAGAAACTAAGAAACTTTGCACAGCCAGTTTCATCTACCCCATCGCATACACCACTTGGGTCTCCAACCCTGTCCCTGTGAATAAAAAGAAGGGCACCATCCTCGTCTGTACAGACTTTCACGATTTGAATTTGGCTTGTCCCAAAGACAAATTCCCAAACCTATTCATTGACCAAAGCATTGACACATGCATCGGACATGAGATCTTTTCCTTCATGGATGGTTTTTCCAGATACAACCAAATTCAGATCCGAAAGGAAGATCGATACAAAACCTCATTTACAACCCGTTGGGGCACATTTGCATATCGAGTGATTCCCTTTGGACTAAAAAAATCTTGACCCACTTTCCAACATGTCATGACATATTGCTTCCATGACCTTGTTCACATTATATTGGTGTATCTAGATGACCTTACCGCTCGGTCATGGAAGCACGCTCAACACTTACATGACTTGCGACAAATATTCCTACGATGTCGCAAGTACAAAATCCACTTGAAACCTATCAAGCATGTTTTTTGTGTGCCAACAGGCCATGTACTTAGGTTCATTGTGTCTCACAAATATATGACAGTTGACCCTCTTAAAGTTCAAGTCTTTCTTGACCTCCCCTCACCATGATCTTTGCACCAATTGTAGAGTCTCCAAGGAAAGGCCAATTTCTGTCACTACTTTATACTAGAATACACGATGAAATCCCATAGTTTCTTGCATATGCTTCATATGAACATTCCATTTATTTGGGATCAATAGGCACAAGAATCATTTGACGCACTATAACATGATCTGGCTTCCGCACCATTACTATCTGCACCTGACTTCACCCGATACTTCATCCTCTACGTGTTGGCTTTTGAAAATGTCATTGATGGATTTTTGGTCCATGAAGATGATGCTGTTCAACAGCACATGATTTACTATGTTATCCAGAATTTGACCAATCCCCCACTGCGACATTCACCTGAAAAGAAGATGTCCCTCGTTGTCAAATTTTCGGTCCAAAAACTACACCATTACATTATCATAAACCATACTCAAGTAGTGGTTGATTCCAATCCTATGTGGTACCTCTTGAGCTTCCACCTCCTACAAGGTCATGTGGCTAAGTGGGTAGTCATCCTATAGGAGTTCGACATGGAATTCATTTCCCCAAAAAGCACCAAGGAGTTGGCACTAGCTGCATTAATGACAAACCTACCCCTATTGTCCACACCACCACCACTCACGGTCGACCTTCCTGACAAATTCTTATTTGTCATCTCCATAGAATATCCTTAGTATGGGGGAATTCTCCTATACTTGAACACCCAAAAGTGTGAGGCTCGCTCAAGTCGTGAAGACAGCTGGCGCATCCAACACCAAGCCACTCGCCATCTCCTTATTGGATATGTTCTGTACCGTCGGGGCGTCGACACCATATTACATCGTTACCTCACCCATGATGAGGCTGAACATGTTCTCAATGAATGGCATAGCGGAGCGAGTATCTACCACCTCTGTGTTTTGGTGACTGCTCAAAATATTCTACATGCTAGCTATATTTGGCCTTCCATATTCATTGATTACTTCAAGGAAGTCAAACACTCTCACAACTGTCAACTCTTTCCCCCAAAAGAAAGGACTCCCCTCGTGCCACTACACCCCGTGATCATAGTTGGCCCCTTATGCAAGTGGGAAATTGAATTCATGACAATTAGTCCTACCTTGTCTAGTGACCATAAATACATTATTGTGGCTATTTCTTACTTCACCAAGTCGTTCGAGGCCATGCCCAAATTCAATTGAAAAATTGAAACGACGGTGTGATTTTTCTTCAACCACATCATTTCACAATTTCGTGTTTCCCACAGATAGTCCTTGGCCATGGTAAACATTTTGAGATAATATTTGGACAGATATTTCAACCATGTTGAATTTTGAGCACCAGTTCTCATCCTGCTACTACCCCCAGGGAAATGGCCAAGTCGAAGTGGTCAATAAAATCATCAAAACCATGCTCCAGCGGATGGTAGGGAATCACAAAACTAATTGGAAACATGTGATATTTTATTCCCTATGGGATTACCTTGCATCCATGAAGACCTCCATCGGCTTCACCCCATTCCATTTGGTACACGGTGTTGAATCAGTACTCCCCATAGAGTGCCAAATCCCATCACTCAGCCTCACTGTGGAACTCCTTCCCAACACTTTTCCTCCCCCTGCTTAAGCAAACCAATGAGGACCATCGTGCTTCTATCCAAGCCATCAAAGCAGCCAAAACCTGGTCAAAGTCACATTTTGACTCCCATGTCCACCCTCGCACCTTTAGTGAAGGAGACATGGTCCTTGTTTATGACCAAGCCAATGATAATTTGGGAAAAGGGAAGTTTGAGTCCATGTGGTACAGCCCATATGTCGTTTGCCACTTCCTTGAAAAGAGGGCATACATTCTTACTAACTTTCATGGACAACTCTTGAAGAACCCTCACAATGGAATCTACCTCAAGATATTTTATTCCTTACATCACCACAATGAGTCACTTCTAACATAGTTTTCTCTTTTTGTTTTACATAGTTCTTGAAGTGAGTCTTACACTTTTCTTCCTTGACTACAACAAATGGATCCTACCTTGCATTGCTACACTAGATTTGTTTATGGAGCAAGCAGATGGTCCCCAAATCTCACCTCGGCTGCATGTCTTCTCTATTCCCCATCACATGAGTTGATCCGCATCGACAGAATGTGTGTGGGCATCACAACCAACAACCAGGATGAGTATGATGGTGTCACTTCCCTTTTGGTCACCGCCATCAAATTGAGTATTCATCACCTTGATGTCTTCTTAGACTCCCAGTTGCTTGTCTCCCTGTTGAATAACCACTACCGGGTACACGATCCCTTCCTTTTTAGAAAATTCCTGTGCACTAAACAGTTGGTTAGAACTTTTGAATCCATTACTGTAGTAGGGATTTCTCCCTTGCTATAGGGTAGGAATGGCTCCCTTCCATATATAGGATGGAAGGGTAGGTTCCTGTATGGAAAAGTAGAAAACAAATGGATAGAAAGCAAGAAATATGGACAAGAAATAGTATGGTCGTGAGCCCCTCTGCAAGCAAGGTTAGGGCTTCACCTTGGCTACCTGCAAACAAATATTAAACAGAAATAAGCCTGCAAAACATGTTATAAATCAAACCTGCAAACAATTAATAGTAAAAAAACAATTAAAATAACAAATCAAACACATAAACAATACTATGTTATACCTCTCATTTGGTGAAATGGGCTGCCATGCCCTGGCTGGAAGAAGCACCTCCCTATGTCATCAGCAATGGAGGAGCTATGGCTCAATGGGGAAGATGAGTGGAACAAAGGGGGATGTGGGTGGCTTGAGATGCAAAGAGGTCTCAAGGAATCCATGGGAAACATAACAGTATGCAATGGAGGAGTTTTTTTAGACTTATCCCTACCCCTCCTTTTATAGCTTTCTTGGGGACTTTTAGGGTTTTAAGCCTTTGGTTAGGACTTTAGCCCCTTTTTGGGGATTTTATCCCCTTCCACCCTAAATTTAGTTTCTTTTAGGGTGTTAGGCTCATTTTTTGGGGTTTCTAAGCCCTTTTCTTCATTCTTAATCCTTTTTGAGGGTGTGGGGGTCTAATGGGGTGTTAGGAAGGTCATGTATGGGTGTCCTTGGGTGGTGTAGGCCATGTAGAGATGAGTGAGGTATTTTTTGGGTTAAAATATTGCCCCCTAATGTGTGAGGGTAGGAGATCATCATATGGATGATGGACATCATAGGATTTGCTGCGTAGAGGTGGTGCTTCTGGGGCTGGGCCATGGTGGCTTTTGGTTTTTGTATTAATATGGTTCCCATCAATGGGTGAGATACAAATAATGTGTGACATGTATATGGATGAGGCGGGCATCCCCATGCTCATGAAAATGTAAAAAGAATAATTTTATCTATGCTCTAAAATACAAGAGCCGATCATATACAACTGATGGTACAATAATGGTTGCCTCAATGTGAGTCTGACTACAGTACTGATATGAAGAACTCGTACATTGGACCCATGGCATTCTCATGGAATGAAATATATTCATGACTGATGGCCTGCTAGATATGGGATGGTACATAGCTGTATAAACTTGTTGATTGACAATCAGAGTCTCTGTGGTACAAGTATGTTGTGTCAATCATAAATCTATATAGAAGCATTGCTCGGGCTTCTGAACATTGTCTCCAACGCAACCTGGAAATTCCAAGGGACATAACCTATTTAGGTCCCTCAAATAGAATCATTAATGTGCTAGAGTTAGGTGACATTTGGGGTCTTTAACCAAATACTGAATGGACCAAACCCTGTACGAATCTCAACAGTGCGATGATGTAGTTGAAGTCGAGCACATGAGAAACAACCATCCCGAGAGGCACTAAGGACTCCTGTCAAGTGGTTCAGGGAACTCATCAATGATGTTAATGAAACCAAGGTACAAGGACCTTTCGGTATATCCTCTGGAATATGTGTGTTGTTGTCGACAGAGGGAGACCTGCCCCTAATCAAGGCAATGATGTTTCCTTGACAAGAAGCGTGAGGGAGATAACCGAAAGGTGTGAGACAATCTGTGGACTGACCCACTGAATGGAGGAGGGGAGGGGGAGGGAAAGAATTAAACAGGGGTAACGGGAGTGTGGTAGAATCAAACTTCCTTTGTTCAAAGTATGATGGCAGGGCGGACCAGGAAGAAAATGAAACTTTACTCATGGGAATGGGATCATAGTTGTAATACCAGGAATGTCACTGCAGATGGGAAATACTTGGAGGAGGTCGACATTTTCGATATTGATGGGATCTAAGGACGACACATTACAAATCACTATGAACAAAGGCGACCCAAAGGGGGAATGCTTCCAAATTGTTTTCTGTGGGGTGGTGTCTAGGGACACCATTATGGTATGATCTTGTCGATTTTTTACGAGCTCGAGAAGGTAAATGCTCGATGGTGCTTTCAATTTTAGAGAGTCTGAAAGCATGAATAAGACTCCAATGGGGGCTCTTTTTCATTGGTAGTCTCCTGTGCCCTAAAAAGGATAAAATTATATATAGGAGAGATCACCCATCCTGTAGGGGATGAGAGACTTATTTACCATTGGTAGTCCAATCAGGATGGAAAAGGTTAAACCTATACTGAACACAAAACCAAGTTTGCTCAGCAATCTTTTCTTGATGAGAAGGCTGGAAAAGAGCTTAACAACAACCTGTGGTGAGATTTTTCGTAAAGTGCAGCCCCTTTGCCCAAGAAAGCATAAAAGAATGTAGAGGGGAATGGTCTTGGCTTGAATCTACCAAGGTGGTCCTTTTCATTTAATGGTCTACATGGTCTGTAAAACGAGGTAAATGAGACGATGTAGATGCCCTTTATTATACTTTATCGAGTGGGAAAGGAAGCAGCTGTGCTCAGATATCTTTTCATTGTTTTTAGGAGTCAGAAAAGAGCTTGAACGAAACTCCAGTGTGGTCAACCGATTGCGGTGGCACAGGCGGTGCCCCATGTCAGGACGGTGGACAGTGGTCCAAAGGTCATCCATGCAGTATGGATGGAGCAGAAGGCTCTCAAACATACCAATACATGCACGGGATAGATAGAGGTAGAGGCACGCAAACTGAGGTGGCTCTCGAACAGAGGTCAAGAGAGCTGTGTGTGAGTTGTTGTGGACAGACTTGACTACAAGCGATGTGAGTGCATGTTCGGGGGCAGTTATATGCCAAATACATGCAATAAAAATAAATCATTTTGTGGAAAATGGTCCAGAGGTCTGCGTAAGTTGTGGTGGATGAAGTAGACAACTATGTGTTAAAAAAGAAAAAAAAGAAAAAAAAATGGTGACCCTTAATAGGAGGTGGCCTGAAAACCCGCATGAATAGTAGGAGGAAATAGTGATTCAAGTATAGGTCCTTAGACACTTGCATCGTCATGTTGTGGTTAGTAAATCGAGGTGAATTTCGGGAAATGGTCCCAAAATTTATTTGTTAAACATGAGACGATGGTATCATAAAGAGATAGAGGGCGCAAATCTGAAACCAGTGGCGTGAACGATGTCTCAAATGGAGTTTGTATCGTCCTGTTATGTCGATCGAAAGAAATTAGGTCAAATGGGGCCTATATAAGGGTGGGGTCCACTTGGTGAGGTGTCATTGTCACTGTTCACTATCGACTTGGAGAGGTGGGTCCTAAATATTCATTTGCTGATTTCTCTTGATCTGTCTAACGGTTTCAAGTTTCGTGACTTGCAGGTAAGAGATCTTGCTGAATCTCATCTCTTTAGAGGTTTAAATTCTAAATTTGGTTACCCAGAGGTCCTCCATGAGAATTTTGGGGTTTCATGGAGCCAAGTCACACCTTTTGAAGGAAAAGGAGTGACCTGGTTGCTTATTTTTCCCAAATAGGTGCGACTTGGCCTCTGAGGGGTGTTTTTTGATGAGAGTTGTGGATGACATCGGGGTTTTTGCTTGTACAGGATGGTTGAGATCAAGTGGCAAGAGAGAGACTGCAAATACCTCCGGGAGGCATCATTACGAGACAAGTCGTTGGACATTGAGAGTTGGAGAGTCCTATTGAGTCTTACTATAGAAGCTATCACAGCATAGAGAGGTGATATCGCACTGTCGGAGGAGCCACGGTGTGGGATATCACAGGTAAAGATTCAAGTAGAAGAGAAGGGTTGCGCATCGTCCTGGAAGCCATGATGCAATAAGAGTCAGTTCCATAGTAGAGCTAGCTGAGAGAAATAAACCACATCTTAGAGAGAGATCCCATTGGTTAATCAGGTTCAAAAGAAACCTAGGATGCTACAGAACCTAGTTGAGGACACCTGAGTCTTTAGCCAACCCATCTAGGATCACTTCGGGTGAGACTTCAGGCCATTCTGCAGTCTATTGCCAAAAGGGCCAGTGAGCTAGGGGTTTTGTTGGTACATTACAATAAACCTAGGTCTTCCCATAGCAAACCAACATCGGTATCTACCATAGCTCCTGTTGCGGTTCCTGCTGGGAACCCTCGCAACCGACGGAGGGAGATGGATGACCTGCTGTCGCATCTGGAGCGGCTTGCTACTAGGATATTTGATGATAGGTGGTAGCATCTTAGCAGTGATTTGATCGCTTCTATTCATAGTTTTCCTCCCGAGTGGACTGCTGTGATGAGGAGGATGGCTATGGCCTATGAGAAAGTTCGTCGGGCAGCGAGAGGTGATATTCTTATGGAGGATGAGTCTTCTGAGGAAGATAACGATACTGAGTCAGATGATGAGTCTGAGTTAGATTAGAATCCCAGTGGGGCTATCCCTAGTGTGTTGGTGCACTTGGGATTTTTTGTGTTGTGATATATATCCTGCTGAGAAAGCATATGCGGCGTCTCATTTTGTATTGGACATGTTTTGATATATATATATATATATTTTTGGCGCACATGGATGCGCTTCTATGGTTTTATTATGTGAGTCTTTTTATGATGATGTGAAATGCAAATGCCTATATGATGTATTATTACACTTGTGTGTGTATTTTTGGATATGATTATGCATGATGTTATGGTTGTATGCTCCCTATATGCGATTATGAATGTGCTAGTTTAGAATATCATTAGCCATTTGGTTTGTGACACTATTGAGGTTTCTAGGAACATGTGTGAATGTGATGGATTCAAATGTTCTAACCATCTATTTAGTCCATAGGAACTTTCTAAAGAGGAAAGGATCACGTACCCAATAGTAATTGTTCAACTAAGACACAAGCAGCTGGGAGTCTAAGAGGACATCGAGATGATGAATGCCTAACTGAAGAGCAGTGGCCAAGAGGCCATTAAAACCATTGTATTCAGCCTATTTGTTGGTCACAGTTCCCATGCATATTCCATAGATATGGTTCAACTAGTGCGATGGGGAGTAGATGACCCATGCAGCCGAGGAGAGGTTTGGAGACCATCTGCTTGCTCCACCAGCGAATCCTATATACCGATTTGAGGTTTAATCCATCTGGAGCGATGAGGGGAAATGATACATCAGACACACTTTTGAAAAATGTGTAAAACAAAAAATTAGAAAGACTATAATACAAGTTGTAATGCTGTCACTCAAAGGGGTGACATTAGAGGGAAAGTCATTTGGAATTTCCAGGGATCAGCAGTCATTCCTTTCTGTGACACGTTGAATCCTTGTAGATGGCCTATTGGAACATAGAAAACACACTTGAAAGGGTTCAAGCAGATTCTGTACTTGTGACATCGTAGGAATACTTATCGCAGGTTGTCTATGTGTTGTGTTTGCTTCTTCTACCATGCAATGAGGTTGTCTAGACAAACCAACATGATGTGAATGAAGTTGTGAAATCAGTGTGTCATGGCGTGCTAGAAAGTGGATCCATTATTTTTCAGGACAAAGGGTGTGACTCGATATGCGAATGTACCCCATGGGGTTGTGAATGCCATCTTATAACAGTCTTCTTTCCGAATTTGGATTTGGTTATAGTGGGAAAAATTTTCCATGAAGGAAAAGGCCTCATGTCCGGCGCATACATCGATGATCTAATCGATGAAGGGTGTTGGGAATTTGTCTTTGGGACACACCCCATTGTGGTCGTAAAAGTCTGTACAAGCACAAATGGTACCCTATTTTTTATTCACGGGAATAGGATTAGAAACCCAAGTAGTGTAGGCAATGGGGTATATGCAGCCAGTTGTGCACAGCTTCTCTATCTCAGCTTTAACCATGGCCACTTTGGCAGAATGGATGGATCGTTGTTTTTGTCATACTGGGGCCACATCAGTCCAAGTGTTGATGTGGTGCTCCACGAATGATGGATCCAACCCAGGCATTTCAGTGTATGACCAAGCGAAGATATTGTAGAATTCTCGGAAGAGAGATTTGTAGGTAGCAACCTCTTTCGAGGAGCAAGATGCGCCCAACATGATTTCTTCAACAATATCAAGATTGGTTGAGATGTTGATTTTGATGGTGGGTGAGATGTTGGCCATGTTGCCTTCTTTGAAGGCATCTAGAGCCAGAATGGGGTTCTTGAACCAATTGACTTTCCTAAGAATGAAATCTTTGGTCTCCATGGAAAACTTGTCAGACTGCAACACAAGTTCTTCATGTTAATTTTTCATATGCTAAGCTATATCATTAGTATTTCATTTTGATTTCATAACAAAAGCATATAAATAGGATCACTAGAAGATAGACAAGCACAACCATACAAAAGGAACACAAAGCTTTATCCTAGGAAAACCCTAAAGGGAAAAACCTAGCAAAAGCTTCCTCAATATAGATGCCCCAAAAAGGTAAAAAGGTAAAACCAACAGGGAGATCAAAAACCTGTTCCTCCTCCTTCTCTAGCTACTTCTCTCCTCCACAAGTGTGCTACACAAGTGAGTGTGTGTATTCCAAATGAGGAGCAATACACCTCTATTTATATTCATCCATTCACTTAAGTTAACTCATCTATCATGTAGGCTCAAGTTAATCATGTAAGCTCGAGTTACACATGTAGGCTCAAGTAATCACACTGGGGTGCTAATGACCCACCTTTACAATTAGAGGGGACTACCTCATGACTCTTATTATTTCTTCTAATTAGGAGCATCAGGGTACAAAGTAATACAAGTGGTTCTCCCCGTAGGACCATCGGGGACCACAAAGAAATACATATAGAATATTCTTCGAAGTTACAATATTTCAACACTCCCCCTTAATGAGAAGGGTATTCTATAAGAACATCAACAACAACAATAATAGGAGAGAGATAGAGGACATCATCAAAATCATCAGGGTGATACATCTATAAATCATTGGAGGATTTTCAACATCATGTAGTCTTCATCTTCAATCTTTAGTCTTCAACATCATCAGTACTTTGACCGCTTCAATCAGCAACATCTTTAGCATCTTGACTCTTCAATCAGTAGCAACATCTTCAACACTTTGACCTTTCAATCAGCAACATCTTCATCAATTTGACCTTTCTATCAGCAACATCATCTTCAGCACTTTGAACTTTCGATTAGCAACATCATCTTCAACACTTTGACCTTTCGATCAGCAACATCTTCTTCAGCAGTTTGTCCTTTCGATCAGCAACAACATCATCATCATACTCTGATCTTTGGATCAGAAACATCATCATGAAAACATCATCATCATCATCACCAAAATATCAGCATCAAAATATCATCATCATCACACTCTGATCTTTCAATCAGAATCATCATTATCATCAGCCTCTGATATTTTGATCAGAAACATCACTATCCGAACATCATCATACTCTAACATCAACTCATCATCATATTTTGATCTTTCGATTAGTACGTCATCATCATCGTCATAATACGGCATCATCATCATTAGGATCTCATCATCATCACATTCTGATATTTCGATCAGAAACATCATCATCATCATCACATTCTGATCTTCCAATCAGAAAACATCATCATCATCAGCAACATCATAATCATAAGCAACTTCTGATCTTTCGATCAGAAAACATCATCATCATCATATTCTAATCTTTCGATCAGAGAACATCATCATCAACAACTTCTGATCTTTCGATCAGAGAAACATCATCATCATCATATTCTGATATTTTGATCAGAGAATATCATCATCATTAGTAACAGCATCATCATCATATTCTAATCTTTCAATTAGAGAACATCATCATCATCATCAAATTTTGATCTTTCTATTAGAGAAACATCATCATCATCATATTCTGATCTTTCGATCAAAGAACATCATCATCATCAACAACAACATCATCATCATATTCTGATCTTTCAATCGAAGAACATCATCATCAAGACATCCACATCATCAAAACATCAACATGATTCTTCCTTTGGGAATTAGGGGATTTAGGTCTTTACAGAGTTACCAATGATCCTTCCTTTCGGAATTACGGGATTTAGGTCTTTACGAAGTTACTAATGATCCTCCCTTTCAGAATTATGGGATTTAGGTCTTTACGGAGTTACTAACGATCCTTCCTTTCAGAATTATGGGATCAACACATTTGTGGAACTCAGACAATCTTTCCTATTGGAATTACGGGATCAACACATCTGTGGAACTCAGACAATCCTTCCTATTGGAATTACAGGATCAATTCAATGATCCTTCCTTTCTAAATTATGACATTTAAGTCTTTACGGAGTTACTAACGATCCTTCCTTTCGGAATTACGGGATCAACACAGATGTGGAACTCAAATGATCCTTCCTATTGGAATTACGGGATCAACACATCTATGGAACTTAGACAATCCTTCCTATTGGAATTACGGGATCAATTCAATGATCCTTCCTTTTGGAATTATAGGATTTAGGTCTTTACGTAGTTACTAACGATCCTTCCTTTTGGAATTACAGGATCAACACAGATGTGGAACTCAGACAATCCTTCCTCTAGGAATTACGGGATCAACACACGTTCTCGAGTACCGAATTCACTGGATACGTTCTAAACCAAATTTCAAGGATAATACAATACTACCACATTCACGGGGACCGAGATCTCGGGATACTTTTTGAACCGAGGTTTAGGGATGATGTAATCCCACCACTTTCATGGGGGCCAAGACCTTCGAATACATTTTGAACCAAGGTTTAGGGATGATGAAATCCACCACTTTCACAGGGGCCGATACCTCCAGATACATTTTGAACCGAGGTTCAAGGATGATGCAATCCACCACTTTCATTGGGGGCAAGACCTCCAGATACATTTTGAACCGAGTTTTAGGGATGATGCAATCCCACCACATTCATGGGGGCCGAGACCTCCGGATACATTTTGAACCGAAGTTCAGGGTTTATGCAATCCCACCACATTCACAAAGACTAAAGTCACCGGATCTATTTTGGACAGATGTCCCAAGATGATACAATCCCTCTTCATTCTCAAGGACTGAGGTCCCCGAATCACTTTTGGACAGATGTCCCAGGATGATACAATCCCTCTTCATTCTCCAGGACCGAGGTCACTGGATCACTTTTGGACAAATTTCCCAGGATGATACAATCCCATTGCAACATCACTACTCCCCCTTTCGAGGAAGGTCTTTTCGAACAACACCAAGCTTGTCTCGAAAGTGTTTGAACTTTACCTGAGACAGAGACTTCATCAGTACATCATCAATCAAACCATCATCATCTACATATTCAGTATGTCAATACTGAACTATCACCATCTGTATCTCCAGTATGTGAATACTGAAAGCATCATCTGCATCTTATCTCTTATGTAGAAATACTAGATTTCAATGTGTTATAATCGAAACACAGGGCTCTCTGTCATCACAAATCTGGTTATCACATAGAATCATTGTAGTATCCATCTTCAAGTCAAAGAGACCTGATATCAGCTTCTGAATCCATATGACTTCACAACTTAGCAGAGCAATCTACTATGTATTTTGCTTCAGCCATGCTACAAGAAGCACTGGACTCTTTCCTACTACACCATGAACTCATAGCAAACCCCAAACAAAAGCATCTACCTAATGTACTTTTCCTGTCTGAGATACTTTCATCCCAACCTGCATCTGTGTAGCCATACAATCTATACTCATGGCTACCATCATAGTATATACCAAAGTCTATAGTCCCTTTCAGATATCTCGTCACATGTTTTGCGGCTACTAGGTGAACCCGTCTTGGTTGAACAAGATATTGACTTAAGGTGTTCACAGCAAAACAAATGTCTGGTCTAGAATTTGTTAAGTACATTAATGACCCAATGATATGTTTGTAATGAGTCACATCCACTAACTCAAATGAGTCATCAGCTTCAGGTTGGAGTCCATGGGTGTGGCCATGACTTTGCATTCCAACATATCAAATCTTTTCAAACTTTGCACTGCATACTTTCCCTAATTGAGAAAGATTCCTTCATATTTCTGGACCTAGGAAATAAATTATTAGACCAAGGTCTAAATTCTTTAGCAAACTTCTTCTTGCATTCTACAATTTTTTTCTCATTCCCTGTCAGAAATAGGTCATCCACATATAATAATAGGATGCCAAGTTCATCGTTTACAACCTTGAGATAAAGGTTAGGATCGACTTTACTCTTGGAAAATCCCATGCTCATCAGGAAACTATCTATTCTTCCATACCAAGATCTGGGAGCTTGCTTTAGACCATAGATGGATTTATTCAACTTGCATACGTGAGTCCATCTGTCTTCAACTTCAAATCCTTGTGACTATTCGATGTGAAACTCTTCCTTAATCATACCATTAAGGAAGGCTTGTCTTTACTTCATCATGAAAGAAACTACCATGATAGTTCTGAAGGAAGTATAACTTGCTTCTTGGAGTAAGTGTCTCTTCAGAATTAATTTCCTCTTTCTGAGAGAAGCCACAAGTCTTTCCTTACTTCTATCAACAGCAAAGTTTTATTTTACTGATCCATTTGGAAGATACCACATTCTTGCTTTCTGGTTTGATTATTATATCCCAAACATCATTCTAATATCATAACATCTTTCATGAGTTCATTTTGTCAGGTAATCAACATATCCTAGTCTTCTGCATTCAACCTTGAAGGTTGGAACCCACTTTACTCTTGGTAAAGTATCAATCCATCAGGAAGCTGTCCATCATGTCATACCATGTCGAACTCAAATATCCCCTGAAGTGGAGTATCATATTTCCTCTTCACTCTATACAGGTTGTTCTATGCTTGACATATACTTCCGTTTATGTCTCGAAATCATATCGTATACATCATTCCCCATGATCAAGTGTTATTCTTTGATCATAGCTTCTTTCATAGCATTCTTTTCTTCATCTTGATTTATCTCTCATACCCATGGTGGTATTTATCCTTCGATCTGGATCTACTTTTCTCTGAAGCTCTTTCTTCTGTCATGGTGTCTCTGACCCTGGGAGATTCAGATTCATGTTTATTGGAGTGAATCTTGAATTGTCATCACTTGTTCTTCGGAACAAGTCTCATCCTTCTTTTCTTGTAGGAGGTTGTACAGGACCTTTCCTACAATTCAAATGCACCAGTTACATGGTTATAACTATAAAACATATGCATAACGACAAATAATTTTAGCCAATACAACATTCATCCATGTCTCACAAAAACTTTCTAGATGTATTCCATCTTTATCATGACATCATTGAGATTGTGCACTAATCCAATATGTCAGCAAAGAGGTTTGATAAGTAGCAATGGAGAGTTGTATGGCACCATGAGATACTTACCCATCACAATCATATTAGTAGTATTAATGCAAACAATCTATCAAGCATAACACATCAACTAAATATAATCAAATGCATAACAAAACAATATCATGCAATGACAATTGAATACTTATATTTTATTTGTTTTGTGGGTAGACTCCTTCTTGATCCTTCTACTTCATCATCTTCTTCATTCATGACATCATCATTTCTTATCCAAATGATAAGATGGATAAGAGTTTCTTTAAGAATTGAGTTCTTCACATTCATCATCGCTTGAGGGATCTTCTTTGAATGGTGAGAGCTTGATCTTCAATTGCTTTCATCTTCTTCTTCTCTTCTTATGAGTCAAGCTTCTTCTTCTTCCCAGAGTCTGTTGAAAGTAATTACTTCCTTCTAGCACACATTCCTTGAATGAATGAATTCTATGATCCTGGGAGACCATTCAAGGTGGCTATCACCACTTCTGCATTCTCCAGTTCTTCTTCTACAGCTTCAAGATGTTCTGCATTCTGGATCTTCACATTCTTCAATTATTTTCTCAAATCCATATTCTAATTTATGTTCTTATATTCAAATAGATTGATCGAGGAATCAAACATATTCAGTGTCTTTAGGGAAGACACTTGTGGTACAAGTTGATCCGTGATTGAATCAACAATGATCTTCTTGGCCTTGATCAAGTTCTTCTTGTGTAAGGCTTTGATGCTCATCTCCTTCTGGAACTGGAACCTCTCTACTCATGAAGGTGTCCAATTCATTTTCTTCAAAGAGATCAAATACTTCCATGCTTGGAATTTTTCAACTTCACCAAAATTGTCATCAAGCTGATTTGATATATCACTTTGAAATCAGAACCTCAAATGCAAATAGCAAAAGATTAGATCTTACCGATTTGAGGTGTCCGTCCTGCTTCCGGAGCTGGCTGATCTAGGGTTTGTCAGAGAAACCCTAATTTTCAAAAGTTGGAATCTTTCATATATGATTGGATATAAATATAGATCTCTTAAAATGGAGCTGTCCAATGTACTCCTTTTCTTAAAACAGTGGAGGGAAGCTCCTGGAAAAGGAAGCCCTAGTTTTCCGATTTCTTCTGCAAAAATGCCTGTTACTGTTTCTGTGATATCTCCAAAATTACTACTACTCTATGTCTAAAATTTCTCACTGAGGTAACCTCGCATGTACCTGATCCAACACAATAGGTTTCATCAAAATTGGGTTCACAAATTTGGATTTATGATCATTTTCCCAAGGTGACCTGTTACAGGACTGTTCAGAATAGTGAAGTTGTACGAAATGCCACGTGTCACTGGTTCATCTTCAGGTTCTGAATTTGGACCACAGAAAATAAAGTCTGTTATATTTATGGAACATCTTCAGGAATTCCATTTGGACCTCGGTAGCCAACGCTACAGTAATTCTCCCCAGGTGTCCTGTTTCAGGATGAATTCTGGAAGAGGCTGGAACCCTAAGGTGGAGGG
Source organism: Pseudotsuga menziesii (assembly GCA_001517045.1). Lineage (NCBI taxonomy): Eukaryota > Viridiplantae > Streptophyta > Pinopsida > Pinales > Pinaceae > Pseudotsuga > Pseudotsuga menziesii. Next base: position 379,420 of record LPNX010671101.1, read on the forward strand.
GTCATAGCTCCCAGAATATAGTGAATCGGAGGCTGAATTTTGGACACCGTGTAAATCATGATTTTATCTTTTTCCTATGAAATTTAAACTCCTGATCCTTCTCCAATATCAGGATATAGCGAATGTACCAAAACTTATCAGTTTTAGTATTTAGGGTTTTTCCAGATCGACGTCAAACTAGGGTTTCACTTTTCTGGAGTTTCACCCAACCAAATTTCTTGATCCAGGTCTCTAAACTTCGATTTTGATGAGGATAAAAATCCTATTCTAGGCTCACTCAAGAATTCTTCTTCTGTAGAAAGCCCTAATTTTCCACACCAAAACTGAAAATGCTTGGAATTGAATTCCGCTTCGACAGAAAGATGTGCCCTTCAATGGAGAGTCAATCTAGCCTTCTTTTGCTGATAATAAGAAGCCCTAGATTCTTTAGCTGCACAATGTCTTCTTTAGGGTGGCTCTGATACCATGTTAAATTTTCATATGCTAAGCTATATCATTAGTATTTCATTTTGATTTCATAACAAAAGCATATAAACAGGATCACTGAAAGATAGACAAGCACAACCATACAAAAGGAACACAAAGATTTATCCTGGGAAAACCCTAAAGGGAAAAACCCAGCAAAATCTTCCTCAATATAGATGCCCCCAAAAGGTAAAAAGGTAAAACCAACAAGGAGATCAAAAACCTGATCCTCCTCCTTCTCTAGCTACTTCTCTCCTCCACAAGTGCGCTACACAAGTGAGTGTGTGTGTTCCAAATGAGGAGCACTACACCTCTATTTATATTCATCCATTCACTGAAGTTAACTCATCTATCATGTAGGCTCGAGTTAATCATGTAGGCTTGAGTTACACATGTAGGCTCAAGTAATCACACTGGGGTGGTAATGACCCACCTTTACAATTAGAGGGGACTTCCTCATGACTCTTATTAGTTCTTTCAATTAGGAGCATTGGGGTACAAAGTAATAGAAGTGGTTCTACCGGTAGGACCATCGAGGACCACAAAGAAATACATATAGAATATTCTTTGAAGTTACAATATTTCAACACTTAAGGGAGGAAGAATGAGTGATGCTACATGTTGTCCCATGGGTATTCCGGGGTGGTCAGAGCTTCAAGTATCTCCTCATCATTGTTGAAGCAACGAAGAGACAGGTCTGATGGACCGTTGTTGGAGGTGGAGATAAGTAGGTTAGTTGAACTGGACATCATGTAAATGGACATGGTGTCTGAAGAAGGTAGTGGGGGGTGAAATTCTTCGATCAAGGTGATCTCAGACTCAAGGGAATGTTGACAGAGGTCATCTAGATGCATTCAAAATTTAGGCAAGTCTTGGCAATGGTGAGAGTAATGTCCATACAAACCGTAAAGGGCACAAGCATGGTTTGTTCTCAATGCCTTATTTTTTTACTATCGGCACGGTTGGGAGTTCGACCATGAGGATGTTTTCGTTTGTATCCATGGCATCCAAATGCGCATGTATTGTTGGGATTTCAAGGAAATCCTGACTTGGTGGCCCTGTTGCTCATAGATGATGCAAGGCAAGACTTGTCGTGGATTTGCAGTAGGTTTCACATTCTTGCCCTTGGCCCTTTTTGGGTGGGGCGGTGCGGGTGTGGGTGGGGCTGTTGGCTTTTGCGAGCCGAGTGGAGAGTGAGACTCCACCGCAATGGGTTGCACCAGGGTTAAAACAACTTGGGGAATTGGTGGTTGACCTGTTGGATCGAGATACCATACTAGAATTCCCAATGTGAAGTTAGGTAGGATTAAGGTGGCCATTACCGACTTGCTCATGACCCCAGGTGGGGGAAAGAGGAAGGGAATCATATGGACTGGTGATGAGCCCAGATAACTCCCTGCTAGTTGCATGTGGGGATGGGGTTGTGGTTATGGCTATGCGAAGTGCTGCTACTGTGGATGATGTTACAGCTCATGTTGGTGTTGCGGTTGCAGATGGTATTGGGGTTGGGGTTGGGACTGCGGCTGCACTTGTTGTTTATATGTAGTGGCGCTAGATGATACCATGCAGAATTTCATAGTCTTGTTTTGTGTCGCTAGTGGTGACACTAAGGGGAAATGAGTTGTCATGGTGGTATCAACAAACATCCCAGAACCCACATTCAACAATGGGGAGGCTAGTGTGTTGTCAACCATGGTATTGATTGTAGGGACGACATTGGCATGTGTGGTTGTTCCTTGTGGCCCAATGGTTGTGATGGTAGGGATAATGTTGGCAGGTGTCATTAACCCTTTCGGATTGTAATAGGTGAGTTGATAAACCGTCACGATCTTCCCTTCATGAGGGAACATAATGATATGGAAGATAGTTGATGCGACCACTCTCATGACGTACATATAACTTCTTCCAAGAAGAAGGTTATAGTCCAGTTGAGCATTGACGACCTCTATGTCGATCAACACTATCTTCCCAACTAATGTGATGGGGACATGGGGGAGGATTCCTCGGGTTTTAGTGGGATGGCCATCATAATCCTACAGAGTTATGGAGGATGGTTGCAGAATTGGGGATCCAAGTTTCTGCCAAACCAGGGTGGACATAATGCACATGGATTCCCCCTCATCCACTATGCACTGGTGCATGACCAAATTCTGAATAGACACTGGGATTTGGAAGGCGATGGTGGATGGCATGCGTGGTTCTCCATTCTCCATGTTGAATGTGATCAACTTGGAGTTAGAGGGGTCTACGGTCCCAAGGGCGACTAGTAACGCTTTTCGCTACATTGGGCATGTTTTGAGTACCTCCAGAGCTGACATGGACGTTGGTGTTTGGGCTAAATCATCAACAATGCTATAGCTAACAGCATCTCTAGCTATGGCATTGTTGGCCACTTGATGTATGGGGGGGCGAGGGAATGGGTGTAACTGAAGAGATAGGTTTACTATTTGGGATGTAGATGCCGCTGATGTGTCAGTGGGTTCAGTGGTGGTATCGTATTGATTATGTCTAGTTTGTAGGTTAGCCTCTTTAGTCGTCATGGCTAACAGGTGGTGGACACTTGTTTCTACCATGGGAGGTGCCCCCAAAGCATTGGGATTGGCTTGGGGAGGGGGTATGGTTTCCACTAATCCTTGGACTAGTAGTGGGTTTTGAAGCAACATGGGGGGAGTTCCTTGTGGTGCTGGGTTGGGTTGGTCTTGTTTCATAGTGTTGGCGGCCTATTAGGCCTCGTTTTGAATGGCCTGCTTAGTGTGACCCATGAAGGGACACTCAAATGTGTAGTTCCCATAGACTTCACAGATTGTGTAGGGTTGGTTTGTGCGCAATGAGGGGTTGCGTCTTGGTGCATGTTGTCATGGGGGGTTTTGGGAGGGTCAGTTTGCTGCAGCATTTTTGGGAGGGTTTGGTTGTTGATCGCCTCCCTGCGGTTGGTTATTGGCTTGGTTTCGAGGCCAATTATTTCTAGCTTACCCTTGTTGATTGTTGGGGGTAGGCTGGTTGGGATGGTTTTGTTGTGCAAATACTTGTCCCAATGGAGTTGGTTGAGTAGGGGCAGGGGCTTGAACCACTTACACTGGTGGTGCATAATAAATTTGGGTGGGCTGCAGTGCCACAAATGTGGGAATTTTTCCCATGTACTACTATGTTGGCCATGCCATGGCCTGAGCCTGCTGCGGTGGCACAGGTTGTGTGTAGGAAGTTGTTTCTCTAGACTGGGACATCATTTTGGCATAGTCCAGAGTTTGGTTTTGGTAAGGAACACTAGCAGTGTTGCTTGGTTGTGGTGTAATGGCAAGTGGTGTTCGATAGTGCTGTGGTTGTTAGGATACCGAGCCTATGATGCCATCTGCAGTATGGGATTCCCCCGGTGCATCCCGGTAGGAGGTACCTGGGTGGAGAGCATTTGGAATGACAGTGTACAGATATCTAGACTGAGCATAGATCAGGTCCAACTATTGGGCTTTCAATATGGCCTCCTCTTCGGATTGGGGACATTTGGATGTGACGTCCTTTGCTATGGGTGGGAGCAAGGTCTTGAGGAACCAATCGAAGAAGATCCTATCATCAAGTTGTATTTTGCACAAACTACGACGTCGTCGCCACTCATGGATGTGGTCGGTTATATGTGTCGCAGTGCTTTGACGGTAGGATAACAAGATCTCCACCCCTTCATCATATTTGAAAGGGAGTTGGAAACACTGCAGGAACATGAAATCTAAGGAGTTGAAATCTGGGTACTTGTTAGGAACCCATGTCACTCCTTCTCTTTACCGTGTTATTATATTGATGTTGGACGCATATGCTTTGTAATTCATCCCATAGTAATTGTTGATCCATAGTTTGTGTTATTGTTGTTGGGCGCATATGCTTTGTAAGCTGCCTGTAGTATTTGTTGATCCATAGTTTATATTGGCCCATGGTTTTGACCCATAGTATTGGTGCCTATTTTTAGTATATAAGTGTGTGTTGAGGCCAAGGAAGGCACCGTGAAGTTATTTTATATTGAGCTTGCTCAAAGGAGGTTGCCCCCTCGAAGTGGCCTGCGATTAATATAAAAGTGATTTTGATTTCTATTGTTATATCGTGTATTTTGATTAATTAATTGCTGCAGGGTCCTCACATCTGGTATCAGAGCACTTTCTTGGGCTCGTTGGGTGAAATTTCAGCCCAATTTTTTTTCGCTTCTATTGCGGGTTCGGATCTGGGAATAATCCCTATCCACTTAACTATGGGAAGTACTTGGGCATAAGCCGTAAAACTCATTGTGAGGAGTACCACAGGAACCCCAAAGTAGCTGGCCCATTGAAAGGACTTGCCAGCGAAAAGGGCAACGACCCCTACCTGATTGACTAGTTCCCACCCGTGAGGTAAACCAAGAGCTGTCGTTTGTGGCCAAGCGGTTATCAGTTTTACCTGAGCCGTGGAGTGAGGGGTACTGCCCCAATACGCAAGTCATCAGACAAAAATGGTGGCGGAGTGAATCCCTTGAACCGATAGGAATCCTAAATACAAGACTCCACCTTTTCTCCTTAACTTTGAAATTTTGAACCATAACGTGCACAATTGTATAGTAGACTCAGGGGCATCAGTAAATGTTATGCCGTACATATCTGGGGTCCATATCTATTTTCAGTTGCATAATCGCAGATTTCCTCTGTCCAAAACTGTTGCCGGTCCATTCCGCACCATTGCAGATCCATTTTTTGCCGATCACTTCCGCACCATTGCAGATTCCACTGTTTTCGATCACTTTCATGCCGTTGCAGATCCCTTCCTGGAAAAAAAAAAAAAAAAAAAAAAAAAAACTCATTGGTTTCAACTCTGTTTTCCCTTAAACTTCACTAACACCTCCACAATTCCATTCTACATATTTCATTCCTGAAGACTCTATCCCAAATTCCACTTCCCAAGACCCGAAATCCCACATTTGTCTATTTTTAGGGTTTGCTATAACTCCTTCGATTTTCACCCAAATGCCTTCAAATTTTGCCACCGTATTCTTTTCCTCATTATGCTTCTTTGTCCCTCTCTAAGAAATTTTCTCATTATTTCACCCCGCTCTTAAAATCCCCATTTTTTGCTTCCCTGTCCTTTTGACAGTGTCCAAAACTTACTCAAACCCAAATTACCCTTCCGATTTTTTCCTCAATCCAGATTTTCCTATACTGAAACAGTTTCTGTTTTTGTTTTTCTACCCACTCCCTCCCCCCCCCCCCCCCCCCCCCCCC